>KV426272.1:0-26762 GCA_001632375.1 Exidia glandulosa HHB12029 | reverse complement strand
TGGGTTTTGAGACCAGAAATACCACCCCAGATACCATCTATTTCTCCCAGAACCCTGTCCGATTACGTAATCGACGGCCGAGTTCGACGGCGAATACTCGGCGCCGAAGCTGTCCAGTCCGAATCGAAGCTGTCCAGTCCATCTTTCCATAGGAGGTAACGCTGAGCTACCGCCAGCCGATGCTGCACTTGCAGCTTCGTCGCTTCGTCGCTTCGTCGCAATGTGCTCCGCGGACAGGCACGGTCTAGGGACGTAGGGCACGGACCAGAAAGGCTCGCCTAGAGGAAATAGTCAGCTCTTGACGCTGCCGCACGAAAGAGGACGAGTACGCACAGTACGGTTTCGACGGCGACGCGCCTAGCGCGGAAAACGCACCCATCCTGAAGTCCGCGCACCAGAGCGTTGTTACAAACGCTGGAGCGGAGAGCCCCGAGCTGCAATTGTCGGCGAAGCTTCGCGGAGCCCACGTACAGCAGCGAGCAGCATTTTGCGACAGGGGCTTAGACTTGACGCCATAGCGACTACCGAAACCAAGACGGCGTGACGAGGATAGGTAAACCAACGAGCAGCTGAGCGCATGTGTCTTCTTCGCTCGTAGTGGGGATTGAGTGGACGCTCTATGTGGTACGATGGCTACGATGCGTGAACCAGTGCAGTGCGCGCTGGAGTAAGCTTCGCCGCCTGCAGCCTGAAAGTGTCGTGCTCTACAAGAGATAGTCCACTCGCCACGCTGCCGGCTGGACCTGGATGTTTCCGCACCGTAAATTCCTCGTACGGATCGTCCGACAGCGCCAATGGATATGGAGCAGGTAGATATGGAGTAACGGGACGGAACGCGCAGACAGTCTAAGCGAGAAACCGAGGTGAGAGCGCAAAGAAATAAAACTCCGCGCGCGTGAATACATGAGTGTAGGTGCGAGTTCTTAGGGAGTACGGAGGCCAGCGCGGGCCGGGACGCGTACGAGGCGGAATCCGAGATCGATTCTCGTTGTGACGCGGTATGCCCGATGCCCGCCGCTAGACAGGGTATGGATATTCGCGCAGGAGCTGGGAGTCCAGCGAGGCATAAAGCGATATGAGTACATAGGGCAGGGAGGTCAGTAGACAGAAAGTCGGGACGAAGTGCGAGCAAAGAGCCGGTGCGGCTCGTTCCGCAACTCTCTCGTCCCGACCACGGCAGCCGACGCACAACCGCCGTTCTAGCAGCGCGCGGCGCATCATAATACATCTTCACACCTCGGTCGTTACAGTGGAACGTCCTATCCCTCGCCGCTCTATCCTCGCTTCCCGGATATATCATGTTCTGCTTCGCACAACTGTGAAGTGGTGATACACTACGCCTCATGCCCAGCGATACGTCGCACCCACGCGCGAGCAGTACGGTCTAGGCCTCTACCTGTAGTCTCGCAACGTGCTCGCGCCGCGTGGGCGAAAGCGGCCTGCCGTTCCGATTCCTGCCAGTCGCGCTCGCTATCACTCCGCACCGCTCTACAAAGTTCTCTCTATCGCGCGGTCTGACCTCGGGCGGAGCTCTGCCGGCGTCGCCGCTCCGTCCTGTGTCGTCGACAAATCCATCCTATCCATCCGTAATGATCGTGTTCGTTACAACACGTACTGTAGACCTTCTACGCTTCGCTCTCGGGTCAATCATCTGACCTTTCTTCTGTCCTTCCTTGCATTTGTGGACCGGGGGCCAGGTGTTGCCGGTAAATTTACCACATGCCACGATGTGTCGAGGCCTGCAATACCGCACCATTCGCACCGTACCGGTCTGCCCGTTTACGCAACGCAAACCGAAGAAGCAATTCCTCGCTGAAATCGCTCTGCGCAGCATCGGAATACACCCGGTGTTCAGTGCGAAGTATTGAGCGATAAGTGAGAGACCACACGGGAGGAACGGGGAGCCGTCTAGTATATCGAGACAGGGATATAAACCCGTCATGAAATACACCAGTTTCCTCACTACCGCAGTGCAACATGCGCCTTCCTATCTGCTCATCTCCTCCTCGCTACCTTCACTGCGCTTGTGGCTGTTCCGGCCGTCAGCAAATACTCTGCCATGTCGCTCGGACACCAGCCCATATATGTGTGAGTGAAGAACTTGAACCTACCCATGTAGTAATATGGTGCAACATGAAGAGGAATTGGAGCGTTGTCATTCCCTAAGCCCGCTAAGGCCGCAGCGGAAGAGTCCCCGTCATCTGACTGGTGCGTACTGATTGTCGTATAATACTCATCTGTTCTTCTCACGTGCATGTAGGGCTTCGGACGATAACAAGACACCTCCTCCGCCGTCTATTTAAGGCGCAAACACACCAGCGGATGATTTCCCGAGGCTAAGATCAAGGTCGAGCCAGGAACTGCTGATAAAGACCACCGCAAGGAGTCCAATAAGGTTAAGGCGGATGCACATGGCATGTGCTTTGCTTTCCTTGTGAGCCGAGAGACACTGATCACATTCACACAGCACAGAGAACTAATAGGAGAACCACCAACAAATGTACAACATCGCTTTTGTTGCTCTACCCACCTCTCACGCTTTGTAATCCACAATATCCATATATTTCGCACCTTAACCTGAATCTGTAAAAAAAAAATCATGCTTCAATGATATCGGTATTACTGGTAAGACTGTGAGCGTGGATATATTGCTATATCTCTTCAGCAAAGACTAGAGGCAGAGAACAATGATGCAAGAAAGTTCAATTCCGCCCCAGTAGGATGTCATATCTCATCAATCCTTGTAGTACATACTGTAAATTAACCTTTGGAGGAACGTTGTCACCTGGCTCGTTTACCTTCTCCTTCTCGCTCGCTCAACTGCTGGCTTCTCCGACGGCCAGCCGCGTGAGCCTCGTACGTAGGAGTGCAACAGGGGTGATCGGCAATGTAATCATGGGTAGTCACTAGACGCCTCATACAGTACACTTGGAACCAACATCGCAAGTGCGTTTGCCAGGAGTCCACATGTAGTCTCTCGGATACTCTTCAGTTCGCGCACTCCAGAATGCTCATGTACCCACTGATAGAGATCAGTCACGGTCAAAATGACCGATCCTCACTCCGCCCCCGTCTAGATCTGATCATTAACTTAGGTGCTTGAAGTTACACCGACTCGCGCTCAAATGTTCCAACCGGACTGTAGTACGGGAGGATTCCACGCGTGTGACATCTACTAGTATGATTATACGCGAAACGGAACGGGAGAGAGGTAGGAACAGGACACAGAAGGATGGTCGGTGGTCGCGCAGTACAGTTGTACACGAGCTTTATCCGCAGGACTCCCTGAACCCCCCGTCCCGAAGATGCATTCTGAAGCACAGAAAAGGGCAGGACGTTGACAGTAAAGTATTGACGAGGGTATGGGGCGACTGGAGCGCAAGAACATGGCCGGCACGTGCAGGCGAACAGCAGCAGCACCCGTCGAACCAGAGCGGCAGGAAAACCTACACGCGCGGAAGACAGGCAATACTCCTATTTACCAGCGCGCGCAGACCATGGGTCACAGTATGGGCGTCATCAGAGATTGGCAGGTGGCGTACACGAGAAGAGAAAGCCGCTGATGATGCCTTGCCCAATTGCAGCGGTTGGTTCGTTCCCGAGCCGTTCATGCGTAAGTCGGACCGTCGCGGTCGAGGTCGGGCCATGCGCGAGTGAACAGAGCCTGGGTGAAAGGAACGACAGCCCACGAGAGTTAAGGAAAGTTAAGCGTTGAGTGACGAACAGAAGCGGAGGACGCGGGGGATACGAGAAGAGGGAAGGCACGTACGCGCATGACGGAAGCGCAATCCACGTTGTACGCGAGTGGGATAGTCCTTTGTGCACCAGCGTCGTCGCTACACACACAGGTGCCTCGGAAGACGGCTCTTATCCTTGTCGGGAGGAGGAAGGGCATGAACACGGGCAGTAGCTGATGAGGCGAATCCACGAGACGTCCCGGCCAGCGCGTCGCGGTCAAGACGACAAGGGAAGTCTGCAGACGCGCAAGAGCGCGAGAGAATGGTAAATTGGCGTGACTGGTAGGCGTTAGGCGCTGGCAGATGAGCTGTGGGCCAGTCAGTCTGAGGACACCGGCACGCGACGGCAGTCGTCCGACTACGCACACTTGGAAAGGCGCAAGACGCTGTACGCGTGAGCGCGGACGACGGCGTCCAGACGATAGCAAACTTGACGACGTGCGCGAAGACGTCGGCGAAGTACAGACGAGGTGACCGGAGCGGACGAAGAGTCGGATCCTGTTAATCGGCTATTTTCCGCACCTTGTCCTTCTCCGCTTCGCGACTGCCCAACCCGAAACATGTCATCTGTGGACCATTCTTCGCTCGTTGCTCAGGCAATTACGGCTGACATGGATTAACTTTCACACACCAACCCGGGTGTGGGTCAGTAACAAGCCAGCAACAAGTTCTCCGGTTCCTTTCAGCGGTGCAATCCGCGCTTGCAGGGTCAGCAAGCTATTGAATTCTGGCGAGTCCGCTCGCGTTAGTACTGGCAGCAAACCCAGTCTCTCCTATTCTTCTTCTTCGGTCAGTTCACTGTGGCAGTAACAAGCCAGCTTCCAGTTCTCCGGTTCCTTGGAGCGGTGCAATCCGCGATTGCAGGGTCAGCGACCTCTCGAATTCTGACGACTCCGCTCGCGGTACCACTGGCGGCAAACCCAGTCTCTCCAGTACTTCTTCTTCGGTCAGTTCACTGTGGCAGTCTTCTCGGCCTGTCCAGCGCACCGCTCGTACAGCTTTAGGCGGGCGGCTCATTAAGCATCCTGTCAACGTCGCGGTACCAGTCCTGAAACAACAACCACGAACCACCCCTACAGCGACAACCGCTCTTTTGGACTGCTTCCTGTCAATGTGTTCAGGGATCGCCATCTCCGGCGGCGGTGCCTGTGCGGCGCGGAGGGTATGTTAGGTACAGATGCGGTCCCGTCGACACCTTCCAACGCTGCCGTCGACAATAGAACAATAGTTCACCGTGTCTTACCAGTGCAAGGCTTGTCCTCCTACTTGACGCTCGCGCTCGCTGAGCCGCCTATAAATCTTCGCTCTGGGAATCTGCTGCACCCAGGCAGTCGTTGCGCTAGTTCGTGGTACGTTGTTGCATCCTCTCATCGTCTTTCGTCCTATCTGACATCGTCTACCCCCTCGCGCAGACACTTCGATCGTGATCGTCTACCCGCAGCCCTTGACACTACACGCTTGCGCAGACCTCTGTGCGTCCCGTTCCATTGCTTACCTTTCGCCGTCCCCGGTGCCGTATCAGTCTTTTCTTGCACTGCCGCCGATACGATGGCTTGTCGTTGAGACGCCGTGCTGTGTGCTCCGCTCGCCCCCGTCGGCGCTTGCCCTATCGTCTTGTTGCCCTTCCGCATCTTCTCTTACACCATCAGCTTGTTCTTTCGCGCCTGTGTGCTGTGCCCGTTCATCTTGCCGCACTATCACACACTCTCTACTTCCCATTCAGCGTGCTCTTCCACCCCTTCGTTTTCGACGACCTCCACCGCAGTTACTGACGCCGCCACGCAGATTGCGCTCACACGCTGAAGCTCCGCCGCCATACGTCGTCGGGAAACCGTCATGTCTTTCTCTGACCCGTACGGCTACATCGGCAATTCTCCGACGCTTATTGGCATCCTCGAGGTTTGGGAAAACTATCCAGACTTTACCGAGGAGGCGCTTCGCGTCTGTGCATTGAGGATTGCCGAGGAGTTAACGTTCGCCCACGTCGCGCCGGCTCAGCTGCTACATCTGGCCAACGGTCTGCGCGAAACAGCAGAGTCACCGCAAGCCGACGCCGCGCATTAAAAGCTGCAAGCCAACGCGAAAGAAGTGAAGTCGTGCGAGCAGTATGCGGAACGGCTACTTGTTATGGCGTCCTGCCTCGAGCGCGAGGCACAACGCCTCCGCGGCGACGACATAGCGTATCTCGCTGCGGTGGAGTCTGCGGGCAAGCTCATCGCGCTTAAAGCAGGACTGACCACGTATTTCGTGGCGGGGTGGCTGTGGTTTGCGGATCATTCAACGACGTATTCGAATGTGTATCTCGGCACGGTCTAATCGGCGTGAAAGCCGACGGTTACGCGGCAGACCCCAACTCGGTGCGTCCCCTCCCTCCTTCCACCTTCTTTGACGCTCTGGAGATGGCTATGGATGGCCAGGGACTTCTTGTACCTCCACCGCCGAAGACCGCGGAGGAGTACGAGGCCAACGACCGAGGACACTACTGGATCGCGTACGATGTCGAAAGCTCGCTGCAACGGGACAACTTACCGTCCGACAACACCTTACCGTTCGACAACTTACCGTCCGGCAAGGATTGTCTTTTGAATGCAGTGAAGCATGTGAGTGACGAATAGTGCATGTCACTGCTGCTGCCTCGTGATACAGATCATGGGTAATGGCAGGGTGCGGGAGGAACGTAATCGTGAAGCACATCAAATCCGATTCCGCCGCTTTCTCGTCATCGCGATACACGAGTTGGATCAGGTGAAGAAGATTGGCGTCCCGGCCTCGTCGGAATGGCAGAGTATGTTCGACCTTTTCACCGCACCCATGGCTTTTCGATCAAGGATCCCTTCTAACAAATTCCCGCGAGTAAGATCGACAAGACGACCATGGTGCTGTACGCTTAAATCGTCCGTGCTCTTTCATCGACGTGTCTGCATATACATCTAACCTTTTCACAGGTTCCAGGCCTGCCGCCGTCGACAAAATGGTGCTGTAGATTCTCGCTCCTCTTTTTCTTGGACTTGATCGCTATCTTGTTCTAGTTTGTGGAGAACATCAGGTGTGGAAAGGCGTCGCATCGCAACGGTCTATTAGCTCGCTCAGTCCTTACAAGTCTCAGTTTCTCTTGTCTCGTGTTATAAAACAGGGCCCCGGCATGTACTTAAAGCAGCGGATCGTCTCGTCCCCTTCGCTCTATACCAGCCGCGTTTACCCTACCAGAGAAAGACCACATCTCAGACTTGCTCGCTCTCGTTGTCCTGGATTGTAAACCGATCGCTCTAGATGCCCTCAAATAAACTGGAAGCCCCAAGTTCTACATCCCCGTCAGACCGTAAACGGCCTCCCCGTCCGTCGTACATGTCTCACGTCCTCCTATAGTGTTTCATGGCGTCGGGATAGATCTCTAAAGAGGCCCTGAAAAACTGGAGAGAGGGGTAGTGCCTCCCTGACTCGGATACTTCGGGACCGCGACGGCACTTCCCGCATCTTGCCCTCGACCCCCACGCAGCAATCCAATCACCTGTTTTCGCCGGCTCTGTGAGTACACAATGTCTGCCCCCAGCGTCACCGCCCCTAGTTACACCTTTGCTCTGCTCTCCTTGGCTTTCGCCACTGATATCATGATTTTTTGCAGAACTACGCACCATGCGACGACCTGCAGATCTCGATTCTAATGTCTGCACGCCCTGGAAACTGGACGTCATCCTCGCCGAGGTTGAAAGCCGAATACAGTCGCAGTTATCCGACCTCAGGCTAATACAGTCGCGGTTATCGGCCACAGTTGATGAGCTCAGCGCGCAAATCCATGCCCATAGACGCTTCACGACATGGAACCGTACGACTGGCCGTCGAGGCGGCTCTTTCGACTTATTACGTCGCCGTCGCACTTTGGGAATCTACCAAGCAAGGCGCATTCTACTATGCGGTTCACGTTCTGCACTATCGCGGTCTCATCGATTTCCCGCACCTGCGGACCGTTCCGCCGAGAACAGGAATCGAAGCTCTCGAAATCGCTATAGATCTCATGCGTCGTCGGCTTCCTCGTGCTGGATATCTGCCCCCTATCCAACAGGAAATGGCTCCGTACGTCAGCGCGTCGCCTTTCCGTACTCATATGGATTCGACTCTTCACATGGTGCGCGTGTTAATCATGCGGATATCTCTTCGACTTAAGCTTACTTACCATGCTTGCAGCTCTTCTCGGTTCCGCAAGAACACGCCGCACGCGAAATCTCTTTCCAACGGTTTCTCGCTATCGCGGAGTATGAGCTTGAGCGGTATCGAAATGACGGCATCCCGTTACCTCTCGACTGGACCCTCATCTGCACTTATTTCGACCACATTCATGGATTTCCTATTCGAAGAGCCTCCGAGTTGATGGATGCTGGAGAGATCAACAACCCTGCATTTGTCCTGTACACCTGAACGTTGTTGATTCATCGAGGATGACGTTTTGTACACACTTACACCTACCTGACTGTGTCTGTGAGTGTGAGTCCCTGTTTTTCCTCACCCATTGTATACCTGCCGACAAGTTCCAGAACATCAATAGCAGGTCAGAGCAGACAGCGAACGGGGAAACCAACGCTGCTCTGTATACATAGTTGTGATTTAATGCGGTTGTACATGAGGTAATCGTTACGCTCGACACCGACCGGAGGATAGTGCAGGCCGCCGAGAAGATACTGTTCGAACGTGGAGCGCCTCGTCAACTGCACGACACGGGGAATAACTAAGGAGGCGCGAGAATAAATGCAGCATGCGCACGCCGGGGAATGCGAGGAGATGGAACAGACCACGAGAACGAGATTGGGTCGCTCGAAGAAATAGTCTTGACCTCCGCGAGTGAAGGTGGACGCGTACGGCCAGACGGGGCTACAGCAACATCTGATGAAGATGCGCTGTGTACGTCGACACAGCGAGCACACAGGCGCCGGGTCAGGGCGCCGGGCTTGCGTAAGCGGGGCACGCAGCGACGACATGGTCAGCGCGAGCGCAGTGACAAGGGCAGACGCGTGTCAGAAAGCGCGCCCAGGGTGTGGTAGACGCAGACGCAGCGCCTAGTCCACGTCGCGCGCCAGACACGACGACGGGTAAAGAGCGCGATCCCTTGCCGGCTCGACGAAGACGACTCCAACTATTGTTACCGTACGCGGGCGCTGGCTGGAGTAGTCGAGGCTAGGGCGTCGCGCCAACCCAGTCTGCCGAATGCGAGGGATGGGGAAATGGTGCGCATGCGCAGTATCCATGATAGATCCCCACGTCTCAAGAACGCGGCAAGGAAGCGTACACGCGTCCCAGAGACGACTTGACCGATGATTGATAATGCGCACGCGGAACATACCCAGCTTGGGGACATTGGGACGCGGAAAACGAACGAGAAGGCGAGTGCTGTAAATGGAATGAGGCAGCGTACTCATGATGAAGAGTCCCGTCGTAATGCTTCTCTTGTTGAGGCGAAAGGAATCTGTGGACTAGTTCTTGTCCTTGTCGATGCGGGCCCTGCACGAGCAGGATAAGTTGTTAGAATGGGGTATAACGGGGGATCATGAGGATGTGGCGGGACGCGTACGGGCCAGTGCAGCCGGAAGGAACCACAGCAGCATTTGGAGTGGTGTGCGCGCGCGGGTTCAAGCACGTAGGCGCTGGGCGTGGGCGGGCGGGCGGAAACGGGGCACGCGATTCCAATTCCAAACGTCGAGCGCACAAGCGACGTTTCCACACATGCGCACGCTCCAAGTCCAGTACTCGCTGACGCAGGAACGAAGATAGGGCGGACGCCAGAGACTTGTTAGCCAGACGAAGACAGAGTCGAGGACGTGCGAGCCCAGGTGCGGCTGACGCAGACTCTGGCCACTCGGGACGGTAGGCTCCTCCCAGCGCGCCAGACACGCAGAAGACGGCGCAGACAGCGTACTCACCGTTTACGAGGAGGCTGGTCGTCTTCCGAGTCTGTACCGGCCTTGTGCTTTCTCGCGCAGTGACGGGTTGCGCAGCAGGACAAGGACGGCACCTGTTATCGGACTCTCGCGCGGGCTCGGTCTGGTATAGTCGCGGCTGACGTGTTGGCGGTGTCGTTGGTACTGATGGTGGCGAGGAGCGGACGTAGGCTACAGCCGGCTATTTTCCGCTCCTTGCCACCCGCCAGCTCGTTGTCTACGCCGCTGTCCAACTATAATCATGTACAGTCTTGTGTGACTTTCTCTTGCCCTTCGTCGCATGCCGCAGTTTCTCGCGATATTAGCGACCTGCACCTTTCGAGGCTGTCTGTCGCTCGTCACCTCATGGACTCGCTATATCGGCGCGCGCTGTGTTCCCTGCAAATTACCAAGACTCGTGCAAGATCTCGTGCGCGGCTTCACTATCAGGTTCCCTCGCTCTTCCGACGCCATTCGCAAGACGAAGTCGACCGAAAGCTGAAGGAACAGGCCGACACGCACAATCTAAAGCTTTGCGAGCAGGCATAAAACATTCGCGAGACGGACGCGAAACTTGTCGCTCACGTCCGTCGACACGCCGCACACACTTCCGCCTCGCCCCCCCAACGCCGCGTCAGGATCCTCAAGTCGCTCCCCGAAAATGCCATTTCCGCGTAGCCCATCCCTCGCTTGCACAATCTTGCCCTGCAGAGAGAGTTCCAACTCTGCGACTACTATCTGATGCTAAAAGTCATATGCGAAGTCAAGTAAAACTGCAATCTCCAGATCTACGCGTCCACCCTGAGCGAGGCCGTTCGACGGGTTTGAACATGTCCGGCCGCTCGCTCACGATGTGTCGTAGCGTCCTCCTCTCCAGATTGTACATGCTCGCCTTGAGCTCAGCGATGTCCGCCTTTATCTCGGCCGCGCCCGCCTCCAGCTTAGCCATGCGCGCTTCCAGCGCAGACAAGCTTGGCATTTCCGCTCGGGCGGTGTTTTCGTGTTGTTCTTGCGTGCCGGTGGTGTTCATCGCGACGTCTATGCGTGGTAAATACGATGGACGGCGGAAGTGCAAAGGAAAGACGTACTCTGAAGAGCGGAACAGAGACAAAGAAAAGCGTAGGCAGTGTTTAGCGGACCTGGCTTATGTATTCCGCGGGTCTCGGGGCGGCACCCAATCTTTACCACCCGTTGGCCACCGTCGATCGCGCTTGTTATCTACTCCGATGCATACGGTGGTGTTAGGTCTCGCTTCTACAGCAGTCCGCTTCAACACCGTCGACGCCCTCCAGGTTGAATTCGATCGAGAGCTGAAAGAACAGGTCGAATGTTTAGATCAAAAGGTGAAAGAGCATAGAAAGAGCAGGTCGACGCTTCCGATCGTCAGTATCGCGAGGTGGAACGCAAGCTTCGCAAGACGGACGCAAAGCTCGAGGCGTTGGCCCGGTACATCGACGCGATGGAGCCATCCACCCTCTCCGTTGCGAAGAAAATGTCGCTAACGACTTAAATACTACAATGCGGTAGTCTTCACAGAGTCCGAGGGATCCCCCAGACTCCAGAGTGCTTCGTCCCCACACATTTCAGCGTACACAGCCGTTCTGTATCCGAGTCCCTCCCTGCCGAAATCATGCACCACAAGTTGAATCCGCGCATCCGAGAGGACACGAGTAAGAGGATTTACGGGCAACGGAGTCCACTGAGTCACCAGTTGCAAGATGAACGCCGATGGGAAGAATATACGCGCGCGCGATAAGTTGGGTATAGTGCGGAGGGACATTAGGAAAGCTTGTAACAAGGTGATTGTCCCATCGTGGACGTGCGATTGGAGGCACACGGCGGCGGAAACGTTCCGCAGCGCAGCGTGCGCTCCGCGTTTGAATGGAGTCTCCGCGCTGAGCTCGATGTGGTCGAGATGCAGCGTCTCGGGCGTCGGGGGAAGTTGTAGGGGCGACCGTTCGAGGCTGGCACGTGTATGGCTGTGACCTTGGTCACGCGTACGGCCGTCCTCGAACGTGACCAAGAGGTTGCGCACCAACGGCTTCGGATTAGCGAGCCACGACCCAACACTGGACCCGTTCGGCGGATTTGGCAGGTGGCTTTCGTGCACGTGAACGCCGGCAAGACTCGTCAGGGATCCGAACACAGTTCCATAACGAGCGCGGACTGGCAGCATAAACCCAGTAAACGTGTCAAGCGCCGGACCCGGGATGTTGACGCCGCGGGCAAAGACGACGATTCGTACGTGAGTGGCAAGCGTAGGGTGTGCGATAATGCTGTTTCGAAACCCGTCTATGGGCGCACTGCGTCGGAAGTGCACGGTGTGGTATAAGATGGGAGTCACAATGTCCCAGAGGAACTTCGAGGTTCGAGCAAGGCTCGCGAGGGATGCAGCGGCGTTGGGTGGGTCCAGATACTCGAATACGGCGAGCCAAAGCTCTGTTGGGAGCGACGCCATGGTGATGGTGGGCGTTCGGGAACAAGATGCGGAAAGAGCCGTGTTGCGCGCCGGACGAAAACAGTGTCCGTTGAGTGTCCGGATGCAAGTCACGTAGATATGAAAAGGGCTTATAATATCCTCTCGCGCGCAGCTAGTGTCACCGTCGCAGCCAAATATACTTAGAACAAGCTCGGCTTCTGAGGGCAATACGTCTGATGAAATAAGCATCCTCTGGGTCCCGGGATGCGCATTCCATCGCGTCCGAGGATCGGGCCCGTATCGCACTGGAACAGTACACCCTAGCCGCAGGACGGGCGATGCCTCCGTATTGTGCATTTATATCGAGCGCAGAGTTGTGATCTTACCTCACACTTCGTGCGCTCTCCCACAATATGATCGGCGACATGGTCCCCTACGTCGTATCTTTAGCTGCTCACAGTCCCATGTTTACGTGCGTAGACCTGAAGGACGGACTTCACTGTCTAACAGTCGGCTTGCAGCTATCTTCCGTATCGCGAGTCGGATGCCGATGTTGTCCGTCGTGTTCAGCCACCAGTCACTGTTCACCGGCTAATACAATCAGGGATGGAATGCATCTTACACCGGCAGTTCCGTGTGGCCTATTATTGGCCCCAATAGGACGGACTTCCACAAAGATGCGGCTCCGGCGGGCACTGCGTACCGCCGAACACGCGTGGCGCAGGCATCTGTATCTCTCACTTTTGAGGGTACGTTACCAAGACGGACGAGGGACTCTAGATGCTGAGTAGGGCATTTCCAGGAACTGGAGCATATATGTGCTTCAGCAACGGCGGCGGAGACTATACGATTACACTGGATGGATTGCTCCTCAACGCATCTGCAGCCTCTCCGGCGATCGGGAGTCCATGCGAGAAGTTGAACGCGAATACTACATTCGCTACGGACGATTTGACATACGGGAACCATACCACCGTCTTAACCGTCACCTCTGCACCGCCAAAGGACAGCGACTTCCGTTTCTTAGGCGGCGGCGTGACCTTGGGACTTGCAACGAACGGGTACGTTCATCTGCAGAGTGCGCATATCTGTTGAAGTAATGAACTGGGTCTGCCAGATTTGCTGTGGATGATACGACCGTAATCGATGATCAAGACGTAGGGTGGCATTTCGTACCACCTCGCACACCGGGTGTTAGGTGGGATACACATGTCGTACCGGG
The DNA here is from genome assembly GCA_001632375.1 of Exidia glandulosa HHB12029. NCBI lineage: Eukaryota > Fungi > Basidiomycota > Agaricomycetes > Auriculariales > Exidiaceae > Exidia > Exidia glandulosa. The sequence continues at coordinate 13,478 of KV426272.1, read as the reverse complement.
TCTATTCAATACGACAGTAACGTTCAACTGCATCTACGACCATCAGTACACGGCGACGTATACCTTCAACGAATCTCTGGGTGTCATCCTGACAGGAGAAAAACGAGGTCCAGAAGAACATACATTCAGCATCGCCTTCGACGACGAAGTACACAACCTCGATTCAACAAGTCACTGGGGCGACGGCGATACTATTTACTTTGCCAAAGGGAATCTGGATCCGACGATATCGCATGTGCTCACGATAGTTAACTGGAACGCTGACAAGCCGGACTGTACTTCGATCGACGAATTTGGACATAACGTGGACCGCTTTTGCTGCGTTTCGTTCGACTCTTTGACACTTCTCAAAGCTTCTCCGAGGTGCGTAATAGCCTAAGTAGCTTGCGACTTCGCTCACTTGTTCCTTCAGGAAGTTAGAGGAGACACTGAGCTCCACATTGCAGACTTCAACGGGCACTCGCAACGGCCCGGTCAGTACGGCTTCAGGGACTGAGCCTGAGAAGTTTAGTCCCGTAGTAGCAATATTGGGCGGTGTTTTGGGTGGCTTCTTTCTCGCGATCGCCATAGCCTTCACGGTCGCGTGTTTACTCTTCCGCCGCCGGCGTCATATGTAGAGACTGTAGTGCGACTTGGCTGATACGAGATAATTTGTAGAGAGCAACAAGTAAAACAGATTGCCTACATTTCCGTCCCAAAGAAAGCCAATCATTCCTCATTCCGAGTAGCGCGGGGGATGTGTCTCGTTCTGTGGCGGCGCCAAGTCCGAACGCAAAGCAAGGTAGTCCAGCACACGCGCGACTACCTCAGCAGTAGGAGGCCCGCTATCATTCCCTAAGCCACTGGTAGACGGAACAGCGGTAGCGCTTGATATCTGACTAGGAGGCGGATGGCTTGAGAACTTCTCCGGTCTCGAGAAGGCGTTGCTGGGCGCGTGACTCGATGGCGAGGGCAGCATTGGCGAGATAGTCTCGTCTCTCGCGCCCACATGATAGTGAACCCCGGCAGGAGTAGCCCATGGCGACGGCGGATGAAACTGAGTCGTCGCGTCCCGTCTGCGACGACGACGGACGACGACGCAAACCGCCAGTACTGCGAAGCCGACAGCTATGCAGAAGCCACCGATCACACCCCCGACGATCGCGCCAATGTTTCTACGCGACGACGTAGCTCCAACACCCGATGTTGAGGGTGCACTCGTGTTTCCAGACGACGTAGCAGTGGAGGAACTGGAATCTGAGCCTGAGAGTAGTGGGCTGGGCAAAAGTTAGTGTGTAAATCTATAGCGACCCCGTCTGTTACTCACATCGTAGAAGCCTTGAGAAGCCTCAGGTAGTCGAACGAGACACAACAAGAGCGGCTAATTGGATTCCCAAATTCGTCGACGGTGGGACAGTTCGGCTGATCGGAGTTGTAGCTTGTGAGAACGAGTTGATAGACGGCAGACGGGTTTAAGTTTCCGCGTGCGAAGTATATCGTATCGTTATCAATCCAGTGGTCCAGTGGGTCAAGATTGTAAACGATGCTATCGAAGGTGACGCTGAATGCGGCATTATCTGGACCAATTGTTCCCATCAGAACAACACCGACGGAGTGGCTGAACGTATAAGAGGCAGTATACTGTGAGCCGTAGAGACAGTTGAACGTCGCTGAATTGTCGAAGAAGTTAGGGCTGATGGACGTGTCCCAGGTGGAACCATGGACACGGCCGGGTGCGATATCCCACGCGGGGTCCTGGTCATCAATGATCGTACTATCATCCACAGCGAACCTTCAACAACGTGCGTCAGTACGGCATGCAAGAAGGGTATATCACCCGCATCTTGACTGACCCGTCGGTACCGAGTCCGAGTGTCATTCCACCACCGAAGAAGCGGAACTCGCCAGAAGGTACCGAGGTGACGGATATAGTCGCGTTGTGTGGACCGAGGCTGAGATTGTCCGCGACGAATATAGTATCCGCTGCTGCCGCCTCGCACGGGCTCCCTGCGGCTGCTGAATTTGGGTGGCTTTGTAAGTCGCCGTCGAGAGTGATAGTCCATGTCGTGCTGCCACCACTGAAGCAGAAATAAAGCCCTGTGCCTGTAAAAGTGAAAGACTGTTATGAGCGAGAAAGATAGGGTCTAAGGACGCGCTGGAATAACCTTCGAAAACCAGAGATACCGATGCACCTGCCAATTGCGTACGCCGGTAAGCCGTTCCGAGTGGTATCGCGTCGATGCGAGGTTGGGTGATATTCGGAGGTATGACTGGCCACACGGTGCTCAGAGTGTAGGACGCGTTCCAGCCCTGTAACGCAGGTCATGGCTTAGATCAAAGAGATAGTGAATATGACCCACAATATTCGCGCTTGACTCGCGATAAGGACTATACCTGCACGAAACCCGTCAGCGCGCTGGCAATGGACAGCTGTTTCGTTTGCGCACTCGAACATCGGACTTGGCGCCGTCAAGGCCACCACATACGGCGCTACGCTCGAGGACATACTGGCGCAGGAGATGAAGAGGGCAAGGCGTGGGGCAGCTCACATTAGAGAAGCGTGGCTTGCACGGTAGTAGAGACGTGGTGAACGGACAGCAGCCGAACAGATTTGCGCGGCTCCGAAGGGTCCTTTTGTCCAACAGTCTTCTTGTGTCGCACGTAAGCGTTCTTGGCCATTAGGGGCGACGGTCCCTATCCAGGTTATCACACTGCAATGCTATGCCACGGCTAATAGACGAGGTGAACATGAGGCAGCGTAGTCTCAATCCCGCTGCGCCGTAGCAAGTATCGCAATACGCGAAGATAGAGCATACTACGCGATTGACTAGGCGGATGCGTCAGACAGAATCAAGACAACTTGAAGGGATGACGCTCACGCGGTACCGGTTGAGAGTCACAGTAGACATGCTGGGCCAGTACGATGTAGATTTGCACGATTTACGGCTGGCTATGTGCGCATAATACGTAGAAGTATATATCGCAGTGCTTATTTGAGATCTTGCGCTGTGCAGGTCCGAAGCCAGGATGTAAACTCGCCAGTTCTGCGCGACAGATCAAACCAGCAGGAAAGTCCGTGTCTGTCGCCTGGAGTAGCGCGCGACTGAACATAGGTGACAAGAGCAAATATTTCGAATACGACACCCATTGCAGGGTGTGGTGGATGGGACGACTGGCGTCAACGCGGTGGCGGCAGGAGGCCAAGAGCAATTCGGCGTTAGCGGCGATCTGTAGCCGAGAAATCCCGATGCTCACTGAACCCGAAACCACATTTTGGAGCTGTTTGAAGGACATAACCGGTACAGTATAGGACTGGCAGTCTGTCTTATGTCAACCTCGAACTTCTTCCAACTGCTGATTTCTGTCAATGGCTTACGAGTAAAAAAAAAAACAATGAGTATTCTACAATAAAGTACCGGAATAATGAGGAGGCGGTTCAGAGTTCGGTTGACCACTTCCCTGTGCGACTTGTACAAGCACATATCCCACCCTAGGATCAGACTCGCTCCATACAGTCGCATGCTCATGTACTGGAGTTGCAAATCCACTAGTTGGAGCTGGATGTGTGACCCTCCTAGCGCTTGCAGCCGTCAGCGCCAGCGGTGCAGGATTCTGGGTTGTATAAGGTGTATCTTGAGATGGAGTAGCTCGCGACGTAGCTCCCTTGAGACCCACTGGCTCCGAGGCGTCTTCGAATGTTGCGGCGTTGCCGGATGGGGGATCGCGATCAAGACCTCCTGACATCGAGGCGTGAAGCGCGCGTCTGCGTCTTCTGCGGATGACGAGAGTCAGGACTACGGCCGCGATGCCGATTGCGGCTGCCCCGCCCGCTGCGCCAGCGACAATTGGTACAACAGAAGACTTCGCTGCGCTCGCCGGCGGTACGCTGAGCAGCGAGTGCATATAAATCGATGCACGCATAATGGATTGCTGATATGAGTACGCACTGTGTAACAGTAGTGAGGAGCGTCAGAGAGTCGATGCCCTGACAACAGAATCTCGCAACTGGAGCGCCAAATTCGTCTACAGTCCCACAATTCGGCACGTCCTGGCTACAGTTGACGAGCGTAAGGTTATGTCGGACCGTCGGGTCCAGGTTCCCCTTCACGAAGAACACTGTGCTGTTTTCCGTCCAATGACTCGTAGCGTCCATCTGATAAACCTCGTCGTCGAAGAGAATGCTGAACGTGCGACTGTCGCGCCAAACTATCGCGTGCAGTAGAACACCGACGGCACCATCGAAGGTGTACGACGCAGAGTAGTTGGGTCTGTACTTGCATTCGAATGAAGCGCCTTGGTGGTAGTAGTTAGTGTTCGATCCTGTGAACCAGCCGTCTACGGCTGGTAATCGTCGAGGTGTGTAAATCCATTCCGGGTCGAGGTCGTCAATGACCATAGTGTCGTTTACTGTATGTCTGGGTAACGCAGTCAGGGGTATGTCTCGCGCGTCGCAGAATGAGAGATACAGCGTACCCGCCAGTGTTCATACCGATGGTAATCCCTCCGCCATAAAATCGGAACTCGCTTGAAGGCGGCGATGTAATACTGAGGGTAACATTATGTCGTCTCTGTGTAAGACCCTCGACCGTAAGAATTGACTCTGCTCCCGAATCCTGACATTGCGTGCCAGCGCCTGGCGCAATCGCCGAGGGATCGGGAGTAGTGCCGTCCAGATCTACATGGAAAGATGCGCCACCAGCCGTTAAGCATATGAACAGACCGATGCCTGCAGCGTCACGTTAAATAGGGACACGAGATGAGTCGAACTGGCAACGCGCCTTCGAAGGATAAAGAAACCGTAGTGCCATTCACACGTGTCCGCCTGTATGGGATACCGAGAGGTATGCCATCGTCGTGCGGCTGGAGAGTCGTATTGGGCGGTATGGACGGCCACACGGTGCTCTCGCTGTACGAGGCGTTCCATCCCTGTAAAGGCGTGAAGGCGTAGGATGGATACAGGACGAGTGAACGTACGATAGATGGGTCTGTTTCGCGGTACGGCTTGTACCTTATAGAATAGATAGATGCATAGTCAGTTCAGATGTTTGCCGCTGGACACTGAAAGGGCACGTACGCAAATAGAGGACTGGATGGCGACAGAGACACGTTATACGGTGTGAGCGCAGACATGTGAGAAGGTGAGAGATGGCGCACGCTGACGACGTCGTTATATCAGAAAGATGCGCGTGGGGAGGGAAGGCGTCGAATTTGACTATTAAGCTTCCACTTCTGACCGGCCACAAACTGGCACCTGAACGCCAGGCGCCCGTAGAATACGGCAGTGCACGGATGCTATACCCTTAGGGTAGTCAGGCGGGACGTCAAGTCTGAGTATTTGCACGCAGGCGGTCAGGTAACACAGCAAGGAGGAGAGGAGAATGTCCCTGTACTTGAAGGCAGCTCGCAAAGCCCCCGAGCTACAGACCGTGAGCGTTTGAAACTGTGAGTCGGGACCAGGTGTCGAACTACTGCCGTAAAGGGGCCCGGGGTCGACAGAAGATGGTTAACACTCCCTCTAAGGGAGCCGGGACGAGGGCCAGCAGGGATGCAGGGCTCAGGGGAATGCTACCTATCCATGTTACCGTACTTCGAGGTCCCACGGCTGATAGACAGGGCCCCACATTAATGAAGGGCAGTGCAGTGACAATCCCGATGCGCCGCTGCAGGTACCACTGAAGCTCAGGATCATGTCGAGTATGCGGATGCGCGATACGAATAGCAATCGACCTCTTGTAATTTTGTCCATGGAACGCAATGGTAGTCTAGCAAGCCATAGCGCCGACAGTCAAAAGCCAGCGCGAGAAACAGAGGGTATAGTTCAAGCAAGATGAACGATATAGGGTATTAGAGGTCACGCGCAAGATCTGTTGAAGCAGGGCGGTAACGAGGCATTTTCGCAGACCGTACTGGGCGCACAGGACGGACGATTAGGCGACTGTGGCCACGAGCAACGTCGTAGAGTAGTCGATTTTAGAGCGCGACAGGGCCATATGACCCGTTGCAACCGTTGGGCATCGCACGTTGTGGTTCGAGATCAAGAGCCGGAAGCATTGGGAAAGTTCCGTGACAGATTGCCGCGTCACAACGCCGAAAAGCGCCGGTCCTCTCTTGCTTTTTCGCCACCACCATCGTGCGCCGCGCCGGGCATAGGCTTAAGGCCGCCTCGTTCGCCGCTTTGGTAGAGCATGCCAATATACAGCGTAGCAGACTGGCCCAGGACTATCTACGGCACTGAACTAGCCTTCAGGCCAGCCTCTGTCGCTGTACGCGCCCTTCTACGTTGTACTGCTATTCGCGCAACTATGGACGTCGCAATATTATCTCTGCACGGCGAGTGCCTAGTCAGCTCCGGTGCCCTTGTCTCGAGTTCAGGCACTTGGAAACGCGCGTTTGAACCCGCAACTCGCCATCGCCGCCTGCGCGCAGACTCAACGGGTATGTGGTGAGGACCTTACTCGCAAAATATCTCGCAATGCACGAATTTTTACAGGGTTGGCTGCCTCTGGCGAAATTCTGTCGACGCGTCGCAGCCTCGCCACTGAGTCGCCAGCCGTGAGGCGCTGCCAGGTCGAGGATCCCGCAGACTGCAAGGATCGATAGTCGGCTCAGTCATGTGGAACTTTTGCAGCTTTCGGAACTATTTCACTCCTAATCTCGACATCACAGTCTACGCGCGCATGATCCAGCGAGGTTCTGAGTGCTGTGCGAGCTACCTTCGTGTTCGTGGTATTCTTTGCGAGCTTTCAGACCCGGTGTCATGTCACTGCCCTGGAGGTAGTACCCCCGTGCACAGCCATAACATCAAGGCGCCTGGCATTCAGGTGTCAGGCATCCGGGTGCGGTCAGATTTGGGAGGTCACAGCCAGGTTCTACGCCTTCCCTCCCCGCGCGCCTCTTGATCTGTCTGATAAAGCAAACATCTCGTGCCAGCGTACGTGTTCTCCCTCTCGTCCTCCCAGATGGCTGCGCTCACGCTTTATAATGTGTCATTGACGCCGTCCAGTCCCCTATTCGCGTACGTGTCCTTGTTTCGATATTAGAGCTTAGACTACCATGAACCTACATCTCTCAGGTACAAGCCGTATCGCGAAACTGACCCCGCAATCGTACGTCCCATTTCCGGGTGTTCCTGCGTTCTCTTTGACGCATCCACAGGGCTGGAACGCCTCGTACAGCGAGAGCACCGTATGGCCATCCATACCGCCTAATACGACATACCAACCACACTACGATGGTATACCTTTGGGGATCCCGTACAGGCGGACGCGTGTGACGGGCGCTTCGGTTTCTTTATCTTTCGAGGGTCAGATACCAGTGTACCGACCCTCTTCCCCCGTCAGGAAATGACTAGCACTGCAGGCACGGGACTGATCATGTGCTTCACGGACGGCGGCGCATCTTTCCATATCGATCTGGACGGCACCACTCCCGATCCCTCGGCGATTGCGCCAGGCGCTGGCACACAGTGTCAGGATTCGGGAGCAGAGTCGATTCTCACGCTCGATGGGCTCACACTGAGACGCCATAATGCCACGCTCACCCTCACAGCGACGCCTTCAAGCGAGTTCCGGTTCTATGGCGGAGGGATAACCCTCGGTATGAACACTGGCGGGTACGCTCAATTCGTTCTGCTGCGCAAAAGGTAAATGCCTGACTGTATCGTATAGGCATGCGGTAAACGACACAATGGTCATCGACGACCTCGATACTGGATGGATATACACGCCTCCACGATATCCATCGATAGACGGCTGGTTCACGAAAGGGAATCCAAATTACTACCACCAAGGCGCTTCATTCGAATGCAAGTACAGATCCAACTACTCTGCGTCGTACACCTTCGATGGAGCCATTGGAGTTCTACTTCATGCGGTCGTCTGGCGGGACAGTCGCGCGTTCAGCATACTCTTTGATGACGAGGTGTATCAGATGGACGCGACCAGTCATTGGATGGACAACAGTACAGTGTTCTTCGCGAAGGGGAACTTGGACCCGACGGTCCGACATAACCTTACGCTCGTCAACTACAGCCAGGATGTGCCGAATTGTGAGACCTTGGACGAGTTCGGGGCGCCGGTTGAGAGATTCTGTTGTCAAGGCATCGACTCTCTAACGCTTCTCACTGCTTCCACTGAGTGCGTACCAACAGTAGCCCATAGCGCATGTGTAGACTGAACCTGCTTCATTTCTCAGCGTACCTTCAAGCGCAGCAAAACCTCGCCTTGCGCCAATCATAGCTGGCGTAGTGGGCGGGATAGTCGCAGTCGGCATCGCAGCAATCGTCATCGCTCTTCTTATACGCCGACGACGTCAACGCGAATATCACGCTCCGGAGATGACAGAGGTTGATCGCGAGTCACCAACCGACTATGCGGCGCGACCTGCTATATTCGACGGCACCGCCGAACCAGCGCCTGTCAAGGGAACAGCCCTACGACCTACAACATCTGGAGTTCCTTCGCACTCGCTCAAGAGCACCGCATCACCACCGCCGACAACTACGAGCTCGTCGCCGCCTCCGACCGCCACGAGCGCGACGTATCCGACGTCAACCCGCGGTACTGGCAGTCCAGTACCTGAGCACGGTACTGTGTGGACGGAGTCTGATCCTCGAGTGGGATATGTGATTGTACAGGTTGCACAGGCCAGTGCTGCGCGAGGTACAGAAGCGCCTCCACAGTACCCGGGCGTCTGAAACTTCCCGCAGAATGTAACTCGCGCTGCTTGTGATTGTGAACAACGGGACAAGAAAAATGGCAGGCGAGAAACTTACTCTGGATCTACCGCGGTGGGGTTTTTTCTGGCGGAAAAAGGCGATTTGAACGGGCGAGGTTCTCAGTTTGTCCTTGTTTTGATCCTCTTCGCTCTCGAACTCGTACGCCGCGATAGCTGCACGGGCCATTTACGTCTCGAGAGCAAGTTGCACATCGTACTTCAGACTTCTGGCTATGCGTGTCTCGCTCCATCTTCCGCTCGAACTCGTGGAAACGATCTTGGCCCACCCCGCGCGTCCACGCGCGTAACGCCGTCTGACAAGTCTCGGTCGACACCCGCCTCGGCTCTGACGGTCAACCTGTCTTGCGTACCTAAGACTGATCTCGTTTCTTCCGCTAGAGTCAGGCGCGCGCGACGCTTATCGAGACCTACCTTTTACGCCACTCGGACTACAGTACTGTTGCTTTGCATTTCGTGATTCATCGCGATGACCTTCAGTGGATCCGATGGTATTGGATACAAGCTAGAGGACATACCTTGCATAGCTCCATTTCTCAAGATCATGATGCTCGTTCTTTGCCTTCACGCGGTCGTGTCACGTCCCTACGCACATAATCAACGTCCAGATCTGGACCTGGCCCGCAACCCTGGTCTGCATTCCTCGGCTACGCTTTGCCATCACTTGAACTTCCCGCAGAGTGTTGTTTTGCACTCGGCGACTGAATCACTTTGACAGTTTGGCTGTGAGGCGGACATCAAGTGCTGAACCCCCGCGCTTGACCATTTCTCACGATTTACATAGGCTTACTTTAGTCACAGTCATCACTGCGCTTGCTGGTCCTGCTTGGCTATTGCACCCCATAAATATTGGTATTGGTCGCGGCTCGACGATTCGCCGCTCGTCTGTGTTGTCTGCTGTTCGGACAGTTGCCGGCCGCGTACTTCTCGGTTCAGCGATTGCGGGTCCTGAGGCTCGTTTCAACCAAACCAACATTACGTCTCTTCCGTCCCTTTCCTCTGCTTCCCAGTACATCAACGGCATGGTTTCCTCTGTTGAAATATCCCGATGACTTGGCCATAACGGCCCTATCGTGTACCGCGGCTCGCGTGTTTCCGACACATCAACTCAAGTGGGACCACAGCCAACGAATCTGAGATGTTCTACAGGTCGCTGATGGGAAAGGCCTCTCACCAGGCTACCGACGCTCTATGTATCGACAATCTGTGAATCTTTTCTGCGCGCTGCGATGTAGGATGACTTTCTAATCTTGCAGCACCCTCTACCAGCTCTCATGCCACCGTTATGATGCCTAAGCACACGCACGGTCACCTTCGAGGCTGAGCGCTATCGCGGAAGCACGTGATGTGCCGAACTCGGAACGTCTAGGAAAGGCTGAAAAGGAGGCTTGCCTTACCCCTGCCCCACCCATGCCTTTTCCTCCTACCATCCAGCGCGAGCTGCAAGAGCTCGCGCGCGCCTGCGCCGAAGCCGCGCGTGACGCCAACAAGGAGTGCGCTTCATCCCCCTACGCGCGTCACCGTCTGACGCGTCGTGGAACTCCAGGAAACCCGACACGGTCTCGCACGACGAGCTGTTTGCGTCGCTCGAACGAGCCCTCACTGTCGCTCTCGCCTCTACGGGCGCGGACGTCGGCGACCGCGGAAGCAAGACCACCGAGACGCCCGCGGTTCCGACTGACGAGCCCGACGTCGCCGACCGCCTACCACCTGGCGTGCACGCTGCGGTCAAGACCGCTGTCGACGATTTCATGGGCGCGAACTTCTGGAAGAACACCGCGTACGTGTCGCATTTTACGCCTGTGCGTACGAAAATATCTGACGCAGCTTATTCTAGGGTCGATACGTCGGGCGTCACGCCGTCTACAGTCATTGCGTTTCTCAAGAATAAGGTCGAGTCACCAGCTACCGAGCGCCCTCGTCGAATTCCCCAGACTCGCGAGCACGCAGCCGGACCAGGCAAAGAGACGCGCGCGCCGACTGGTTTCGTTCCCGTCGCGGACAAAACTGTAAGTAATAGATGTCCCGCAGTCTCTCTCGCACGCACGTTCGGGCTGACAGGTAGCAATGCTCCCCGCGCTACACTCGTCCAGGTTCTCTCAACCTCGGGCACTGTTCCCGCCGTCGCTCCGGCTCCGACTTCCGAACCGCAGGTCGTCCAGAAGAATCTCGCCTCTTTCCTTGCCCTTTCGAACCCTCCATCTCGTGCAGACTCGCTCGTACGGCTCGTCGTTATTGCTACCATCACTCTCGCTACGGACTGGCTCCCATTCTACGCAATCCTTCAGGTCTACGCTCCGCGTATTATTCGTCTCATCGTGAAGAGCGACGTCATGCCCTTCGCTCGGAATATGCTCGAGATTGAAGGGCTTGTGGATAGAATTGTCGACGCTGGTGCGCCGCTCCTTCGTGTCCTCTACTGGAACACGCCGCTCGCGCACAAGAATCGCGGTGCGGACTGCCCATTCGCTGTCCCCGGAGTTGCCCCTGCTCTTTGGTGTCTCAGTATTCACCCCTGGCAACTAGCGTCTTTCAAGCCCGGGTGCGGTTTCCCTTCCGTTCAGGTTTTTCGAGCTCTTGCTCCGCTTGAGAAGAAGCCTTTCGCTCGGGACACGTATCGAGTAGAGGTTATACGGCGATTTTTCCCCGACTTCTCCGGCGCTCTCTGGCTCTTCATACCTCTCACCGATCTTTATCCCATGATCGTCTCTCCCAAGCGACTCACAAAGCTCTCGACCGTCGTCTGGGTACAGTCGATCGTTTCAGAGTGGAACAAGAAGGACACAGTCGCGGATACTTTCCACAATCTTTCCATGCACAGGGTTCCGCTCGTCGTCATTGTCGATCCACTCTCAGACATGATGTCTTTCGCCGTCGACAGGGTTTCCCGTCTGGTGCACCGCATGACTGTCGTTCGCGCGGGCGGGAGAACGAGAGCCGCGCTAGAGACGGACGCGGTCGGCCCGCAGTTGAAGTGCTGGCTCTTCGACGGCGTGACCTCGAGCCACATCAGGTCGTTGGTTCATGCCGGGCAGCTCACGAAGATACGCTTTCTCACGCTTTCGACTTATCACATTCGGGAGGATCTTGCTGCACTCTTTGTCTCGTCTCCGAGTAGCCTGGAGGGACTGGAGCTGTTACTCGCTGAGCCTGGGGATGGCCTCGAGCGCTCTGTGTTGGAGTACGCGGAGCAGAAGTGGACGTGCCCTCTTCTTCGACACATCAAGATCGCTTTACGAGTACCGAAGAGTGTCCAGACGTCTGAGCTCCGAGCAATCGCGAACCCGCGGATCGCCAACACCGTCTCGGCGCGCATCCTGTCGACGTTTATCCTACATCATTCCTTCGAGAAGCGCGCCTCCATGATCGTCACTCTGTGTCTCACAGCCTTGGCGGAGGGCGCGAGCGAGGGGCTTGCGATCCTTAAAGCCGTAGTTGGAGACGTCAAACAGTACGCGCTCGACGAGGAGGGTACACCGGTCTTGGTCAAGGACTGATATTTCTTGTTTTCTTGTCTTTCTTCCCTTCGGACTATCAGTTTTCGGACCTCTCGTGCAGTCTCACCTGTACCACGACATTTCCACATGTACCTAAGAGAACAAACGATGCCCCACACGAAGAATAAAGTATGTGTGCCTGTATCTCGTTGTAAGTCGTGTAACCTGGCGGCGAATGTACTTACCGAATGAGGAGCCTACAGGCTGTGAGTGCAGCGGATTAGCGGAAACGTGTTACGCAGCGGCAGGAGTTCGTGTTGATTGGAAAAGAGATGCCCTAAGCGCGGGCTTTAGAAATGGGCAGATATAATGGGTGGTAATACTACACGAGTGCGGCGCACCAGTGGTCATAGCGCTCCACGCATGAGGACGTAGGCCAGACGAGTCTCAAGGTCGTACCCAACGGCGCGCCAGAAACGCTCTGCAATCAGCTCGTACTCAGATGGATTTCAAGAAAAAACTACGAAAAAATGAGACGGCCTCTGCGGGGGTCAGGTGTTACGTGCCCGGTGGGATTCACTGGTCCCCACTCTGAAGGGCCCCCAACCCCCCTAATGTCCTAGCGCTCGTCGGTTGTTTGTTGTTATTTGAAGTTGCATTTTTGCTTTAGCTTCATGCTTGATGCGGGTGATTAGAAGTTTGCTTACTTGAGTTTGTGCTTGATTTGAGTTGTGCTTGTTGACTTTGATTACTTTGGTGTTACTATTGTTCGCTGCTTGTTGACTTTTATTACTTCGGGGTTACGGTTGTTTACTTGAGTTAGTTGCTTTGCTAGTAGTACAATTGCTGAAAGGTGAGTCCGAGACAGGGGTCGAACCGACGAATCGCCACAGTAAGTTTCGGGCCGTCTCAACCAACAGCTCGCACGACCCACTGCTCACTGCTGGCCATAATTTATGATTATTTGGCTCCATTATATGTCGAGTCCACGCTCATTCTGGTCGGTTCGTGCCGGGTAGAGGTCATTGCGGAACTTAGTGTGACAACTCGGGCGGTCCTACGCTTTTCGCCGCCGCTTTAAGCTTCGGACCGCCTCGTTGTCGGTGTTATCGGCTCGAGGCTCGTCGGTACTCACGCGAGCATGCGCGCTCGACACATGCGAGATGGGTTAGGGAAGGCTCGCGGCCGTCGCGGGGGTTGCGACGCCGCGCGAGCTCGGAAGCATCTCGGGAACCGTCGGGTATATAAGGCTCGTGTTTGTATCGCTTTGTACTCTAGTTTCGAGCTGGTCTAGCAACCGTCCTATAAGTCTCGCTCTCATCCTACATC
>KV426271.1:29920-52842 GCA_001632375.1 Exidia glandulosa HHB12029 | reverse complement strand
ACTCCAGAGGCCCGATTAGGGAGAGCGTGCCAGCCAAATCCGTGAGCACGTCCCGGTCGCCCGCTACGGACACACAGCGCACCACGCATCAACGCACGCGCCACGCAATATTCCACCTCGTCTGCTCCTCCGCCGCCGCCGCCGACTACGACGCTAACAACGTAACGCCGGGGCACTGCGCAACCACCCATCGCGCAGAGTCACTCGGAGGTGGAAACCCGACCCGAAAGCGCACCTACAGTCGACTCCGTTCATTTCGCATCTCGTCCTCGTCAAGCCGTACCCGAGATCCACGAGCGTGGTCGTTATGTTTGTGGCTGCATGCGTAGTTTGCAGTGCGGCGCTTGCGTCTAAATTACCGCCAGTGATTTCGCCTCGCGTGCCGAAAACGGTTGGCGCGAATCCCTGTGTTGCTAAGTAGAGGCTGGATATTCTGCGAGTCTCTCAAGGACATCTTCGCAATCTATCTGTGTGTACAACTGCTCAAAATTCGCCACACGGCTTATTGCAACCTTTTCCAGACTATCACTCGCCGAACCGTTTTGGGCATTCACCGGCAGTAGTCAGACCTCCGCGGACATGCTCAAGGTCGCACCTCTAGTACTGAACCTCTCCTTACAGACAGGAATGAAGCTCTAGATCACTCAAGCTTCGTAAAGCTGCTCGTCCTCCCGCCCACGTCGTCGTTCTGGCTTGTATTTCGTCTTGCGTCTCCATGGCCAACTCTGGAGTCTGTGTCAACTCATGTCTCGCAGATCCCCCTGAGTTGTCATCGCATTGTCTTCCGTGTTCTCTGGCTGCCGCTGCACTACCTATGGACACGTGACGACTCCTCAAGTTCGCCTCTGCGGAGTTGAGCTCGATATCCCCGAACTGTTTGGCCGTCACTCCGTCTTCGCAATAAGAGCGTCGCTTTCGGGTACGTGGCCGAGAGCAGCGCGGACCCATGCGACGCGTATGCGAATCCGTGCGGGTAAGGGGAACGGAGAAGGTCCGTCCGTAAAGAGGTACGACGAACGGAGGGCGATGGGGAAAAGGTACTGGTGGCTGTAGGATTTGCGGACGGGCACAGTATTTTCAGGACGCACAACACTCGAGCATCGCGTTGGCCGAGGGATGCGTTGGAAGTAAACGGAAAAAATAAAAACAAGTGTAATATACTGGTGTCGTCTACTTCTTCTTGACACTTTTTATTCGAACGACCTCGTTGCCAACGAACACACCCTACGTGTCAAGGTCAGCACAAGCTGCAGAGTATAGGATGGCTCTGTAGACACACCTTGCCCTTGTAGGGCTCCGGTTTCCTCCACGCGCGGATTTCCGCGCAAAACTGGCCGAGCTTCTGCTTATCGTCGCAGCTGACCATAATACGCGTCGGGAACGGGCAGTCGACTTTGATATGTTGCGGGACGGAGACGAAGACCGAGTGCGAGTAACCAAGTTTCATCTGCAGTCGTACCGCGCCGGGATACTTGCCCTGCGGGTCGGGCTCGACGGCCGCGCGGAATCCGACGCCGACGAGATGGACGGGCGTGGTGAAGCCGTCCGTCATGCCGGTGATGGCGTTGAGCACGAGCGTCCGCGTAAGACCCCACATCTCGCGTTGCTTGCGCTCGCTCGGGTCGTTTACCGACACGAGCAGTCGATCCGGCGCGGGGTAGTCGAGCTTGACGAAGCGCTCGACGGGTAACGACGTGGTCCCGCGTGGCCCAACGACGGTGAGCGTGCACGGGGTGCGCGTGCCGCTGCCCTTGCTTGGGGGCGCGTGCGTTATGGTGACGCCGGCGGGCACTGCTATGGCCTGCTTCCCGATGTGCGAGATGTATTTTCGCGCAGTGCCCATCACCCGCCCAGCCGCTATCGACTGCGCGACGACGGCGGCGCTCGACATGCCTGGCGCGCGTCCGGGACGAAGGTGGAAAGAGTTGGAGCTGTGAGCCGGCAAAAGGCGGCGCGTCGAGAATTCTTTCGATCTATTCAATTTGTGACCTAGAGCTACATCTACACTACTTTACCACATCGAGGGTAATAAGTTATTGTAAAGCAATACCGGGAAAATGCAAGCTGAAAGGGGGAGGGCGCTGGACTACGCCTCCTGCTCGTACATGTCCTCCTCGTACCCGAAGTCGTCGTCCTTGCCGTCTTCCGTGGCGGCGCGCAACGTCATACTCGTGTCTCCGTCGTAGTAGTCGTCAGGATCGTCGTCGTCCTTGTCGTCCTCCGCAAACGACGAATTGGAGCGCTTGATGCTGCCGACGCCCATTCCTGCCGCATCCTCGACAATCTCAAGCATCTCGTCCGTCTTGTCGTCGTCCATCCGATACAGTTTGCTCGAGCCCGGCTTCCTGCTTTCGCTCCGCCCGCGCGACGAGAGCGCCCTCTCCAAAGCGTCGTAGTTGATTTTCTTGCTCATCTTCTTCTGCACAAGCTTTCGCGCCGAATCGACCGCGCTCGAGCCCGTTGGGTTCGACGAGTCGCGCGGCTTATTCGGCTGGCCCTTCTTCCGTGGCTATACAGTGCAGCACGAAATCGTTGGCAAAAGTCAACGGAGAAAGTGGAACATGCGCGAGACGAACCTTGCGACGCTGTGCCTCGGATGTACCACTCTCCACAGCCATCTTGACTGTTGACCGTTGAGCAAAAGCGTGCAATCATAAAGCCGTAAATGGTGCACTCACCAGCCAAGTTCTGTAGATAATCCTTGTTGATCTCGACCCAAATTCGTTCCTTCAACGCAGCCTCCGCAGAGTCCTTGGGGATAATGTACGCATCAAGCTCAGCATCGTCGAGACCTTTCAACTCGTCCACCTCGCTGACTGTGTGAGCAGCCGCAGCCTGATCGAGCTCTGCGCCGACTCTGGCTGCTGTGGCGTCGGTCGTGAGCACGTCCTGGATGTCAGCCTGGAGATCCTTATCGTTCTCGTCGACAGGGGTTTCGGTAACGGGGAGCGTGGCCATAGGCTCGTCCTTGTCGTCGATGGCAACTTGCAAAGGGCGGGGAAGGCTGATCTTTTCGTAGTCAACCTCCTGCTCCGGCTCGGGCGACTCGGACGGCAAGAACAACGGCGTCGAAGGGATGGACGTTTGCGTAGCGGGCGGTGATGCAGACGGGTCGCGTGCTGGAGCTAGAGTTGGAGACGAGCGCTCGACGGCCGTGGCCTGCGTATCTGGGACTGGAGCAGCAGCAGCGGCAGCAGCAGCACTCGCCGCAGCCTCGGCTTTGCGGCGCGCGTCCTCGGCAAGCAGACTGGGATCGATCTCGAAAGCGGGGGTGGAGGCCTTGCTGCCTTGAGCATCAGCTGGAGGTTGACTACCTGCGGCTGTTGGCGACCTACGAGTGCTGGCGTCGGGGTCGATGTCCCCGTCAGCGTCGGCATCGGCGTCGGCGTCTTCGTCCTCTTGCTTCCCTTTACTCTTCTTCTCTTTCTTCTTCTTCTTCTTGTCCTTCTTGCGGCGCTTTGACCTCCCACCAGCATCGTCCTGGTCGCTGGCGTCAAGCTCGTCGTCGTCCTTCGGCTTCTTCGACCGCTTGCGCTTCCGCTTTCTCTTCCCTTCCTCCTCGCTCTCGTCGCTTTTATCACCCTCCTCCTCGCGCTTCCGCTTCTTCGCCATCTTCTCCTCGCGTTGCTTAGCCTGATAGAACGCCGGTGGATCCATAGCTTCCTCGAGCGTGACGGTGCGGAAGTCCTGGACTGTAAGCTGAGCGCTAGGCGTCGCCTTGAACTCGTCCAGGCGCTTCTGGATGGTCGTGTCGGCGATCTTGACGACCTGGATGATCTCCTGCACGCTACGGCGGAAGTTGTTCATGCGCGCAGCGAGCAGTAACGCAGCGCCACAAATGCCCGCAGGACGACGACCAGCTTGCATCCAGTCGCGCGAGAAGCGCTGAACGAGTCGTATGGCGTCTGACGCGACGCGGGGCGTTTCGTCGCCGAATTCAAGGAGGTTTGCGAAGCGGTGGATGTAGTGAACAGGGTCGATGAGCGGGAGTCTGTTTATGTGCAATTCGCGCACGAAGTCGAGATAGGTTCTTCCCAGCGAGAATACATTGACCTGTAGACAATTGAGCTTTGGAACGACGCGAAGAACGAGCCGCGATCGAACCTGCAGCATGTCGGAGAAGTCTATAAGCATATGGCTGGTCTGCTTGAACCTGCACGCGACGTAGAGGCATACGGCGATGACATAGTAGCTCTTGCGGCCCTTGACGAAGCCAGTGCTGAGCGCGGTGCCGAAGTAGCGTTGGGCCTGCTCTGCGATGATTTCCTTGAGCTTCATCGCTGACGCGACCTGGTGGATCTTCCTGCGCGCTGGCTCACAGCATCAGTCCAGCTCCCAGCAGTAGGATCGAATTTGAGCGCACCGTTCTCAAGCGTCTGTTCCCTGGACTCGATGGAAGTGCCTTTGCCGAACGCACTGTTCATGCGCGCGCGCGCTGTAGTCAGAGCCCCTAGGTCAGCACAACGACCTCGACGTCTGGAATAGCGAGCTGGGGCGCACCTGAGCCGGCGCCGACGTACGAGCCCTGGACCATGGCGGCGCCAGAGCTCGTCTCGCCGAACGTGACCTCGGAGACGATGGCATTCTCAGACGCGACGACACCACAGCCAACACAGTACGACGAGCCCGACGCCGAGTCGTATTCTATATGTCGGTTGGCACAACACTGCACCTGCGAGGGGTGTGAGCTCGTTGTGGCGGACGGTGAGCGCGCGGGTCCGTACCATGGTCGTTGACTCAAGAGGACCACGCCGCGGATCTAATTTCTATCTCCGGTAATCGGACAACGACCCCGTCTGAAGTCACAAAATTTCTTTTCCAGATCATTTGTCTTGAACCGTCCTTTTTAACGAGCCCAGAGATTGCCAACGAAGCACCCAAAAAAGAGTCATGCACTGTGAGTCTCATTGCTACTATGAGTCGTTACATGCGTGGAATTGTCCATGATAGTGTCCTTGTGAGTCCTGGAGACAGTCCAAGTCATACGGCTTCTCGATCTCGCTAAGCATTCAGCAGACGTGAGTGGTTGCGCCCTCGCACCATCGCGTAACGTCGCCGTTGTTGTTGAACGCGCAAACGGTGAGATCGTTGTATGACGGCCCAAGCGTGTCGCGCTTCACCGGCGCTGGGTTGACGGTGACGTTGGATGGGACCGGTTCACCGACAAAGTCTTCATCATTGACGACTGCCAGGCCGGAGAGGTGAAGGGTGAACGTGGCGACGAGGCAGGGCGGGACATCCTCTCCGAGGAAGTTAAACCTATGAACATGGTAAGCCGAAGTTAACCTGAGGCTCTGTAGACCAGACGTACACTCCACAACCGCAGTCTGTACCTCCCAGGCAGGTGGATTCCACGGCAGTCTGGAGCGCCTGGAATGCGAAGCAGTCCATCAACTCTATAGCAGGGTCAGTCTAATTTTGCCGTTGATACACCTGCAACATACCAGGGTCCCAGACTGCGAGCGCTCCGTCGAAGTCGCAAGCCGTCTGCTGAGGCTGTCCTGGCGGTACGCAGAAAAAGCTCTTCTCCGCGTTGGTCGAGCACGTCGCGCCGACATCCGTGGTGTTAAACCACTTAGTCACTGCGCTGGCGGTATCCACAAAGACGGGGTCCTGTCCAGGGCCAAACGCGGTGCAACCGACACTGAAAACTGTGTCGGAGTCGCGCGCCGCGTGGACGCTCCAGTTTTGCTCGTTGCGAGCCACAGCTCGCACGGCGGTGGACCATGGGGACGTGGGGATTGCAGAGACAGACGCGATGAGCGCGGGGACGAGTGCGAGGAGCGAGAAAGTCATCATGTCGAAGATCGTGAACGTGAGTGGTGACGCTGTGGCACCGTCGACGTCAGCACCGACAGTGACACGCCCTTGCCGCAAGGCGACGACGTGAAGCCAACACGTACCTTGTAAGTCGTGAGCGGGGACCTCTGGGGAAGAAGCTGAAGACCACCAGACGGTGCGTGGAGCCCTTTATATACGCTTCGTGGCTCGGCAAGCGCGTCAGACGTGTACCAGCCGATCCGGTGCTTCTTGCCGATCCTACACAAATGTTTGGTATGGCGCAAATCATGTGACTTACACAGGCGTGTCGCTGTGCTGAGAACCCTGGCGAGACTTCCAATGGCATACACTACCGGTGGTTCAAGGCGTGGACAGCGAGGCAGTTCTCTGCTGTCTCCGAGTGGGACCACACACCTGAGGGTATAGGGTGCGTATTGAATACCGGCATGAGTACTATATCAATACACCTCATGCTTTCTCACCACTTTAGAGAGATGTCTCAGCAATTTCCACCTCTTTAGCCTAACCGCAAAGGGTCCTTCACCTGCTGGTGAGATTTGCGCACCCTCAAGGCCAGAACTGCCTCATTGCTTGTAATCAAGTAGGGAGTATTCTTAGGTTTGTACACACTAGCAGCACGCGGGTGCGTCTCTGCGCTATGGCCTACATATACACTCCGTGCTGACAAAGCAATATATGCATCCAGCAGACTGAATGCTCCCCCGGTTGACGTCGGGATCCTACTGTGCTTCTCGACTCATGTTCATGTCCAGAGCACTTGCAGGTACACTATACATCTGGTACACTATGATGAACCAGATTAGTGCGACACGTGCCCTTCTGGCGATGTTGAACGAACGCTGACAGGATATGGACTCGCACTGCACTGCACTACACCAACATTGCCGCTCCCTCATTGGCAGCATAATAATAGGAGCTCAGGATACTTACAAATTTCTGAATACCTAAGCACTGTCAGGTCAGGTAGCCAGTCTAAGAAGCGCTAACAACCCATGTCTTTGCCGGGATCGTCGACGACCTCAGGCCTGTAAGACAGACCCCTGCCAGTGACCTCACTGGCATTTGCAGATTGCATTTACTATTCCACTTTCGCGTCGTTTCCATGTGGGGATCAAGTAAGTATGCACTTTGCGGAAGGTCGTGCCCAGGAAGGCTCCGCTCGCCGATCGCGGTCACGGTGGCGGCGGCCGGACAAACCCGCGGCTCGTCTTGAACGCGTCTATGGCAGAGCCCCTGACGACCCGCTCCATGCTATCTCCGTAACCGCGTGTCCCCGCTCTTAACGCGTTCCGTCCCGGAGGATAGACTACGTAATATGAGTACCAGGACAGCCGCCGGCCGCTCCTCCAAGCGTGATGGCTCGCATCGCAACAGGCCAACGTGACGCCTCGCGCGCGCGAGCTCGCGCAACGACGAATGCAGGAATCCTTGACTTGCCACGCTGCCACAAACTGCGTCCTGTCGCCTCCGTACAACAACTTCCGCTCGTCAACGCCACCGAAGGCGTCGCACAGGTAGACTATAGTCTCGCGCGTCGTCCTTGCTTATGAGCGCCGCCTTCGTGCCCGCCATGGTCGGCGACAAGGACTGCGTTTCGCTGGGATCTTCGGCTTCGCCTCGCATTCTTCGACTGCACATTGTTTCCTCTCTACTTAACTGCAGAGTGTCTGGCCACTCGGAGCTTCACGTGTCAACTGGTGGTGAGCGTGGCATACCAGCCGCTCGATACTTCTGGTACATAGGACGGCTCGCTCTTGGGTATCCATCATCCCACTGCGTCCTCTACGCACGCTGCGCTCATCACAATCTTGCCCATCCCGACAACCTTGCCTACAGAGCTTATTGCGTCGATTATAACACCTCAGTTATCGCGGACCTTGCGATCCAGAGTGCTCACTGGTCACGGCTCGAGTCCTCCACCGACTCGGACTTGCTTGGTTGAAGTCTGCCGACTTGAACATTACACCTTAACTGTGCGTCATCCCCGCCCTTCGTTGAGCTTATAGCTGCGAAGGTGGGAGTCACTATCCCTGGTCGGTATCGTACCGTAGCGACCTGTTACCGTTTATCATGGCGTCGGCACGGTGCTCGCCAATGGCTTCCTCCTCACACGAGGTACAGTGCGACCCCATATCCATTCAAAAGTCAACAACGCGACGGCAGGACTCCACTTACAAGGTCGTGGCAACAAAAGGTTCCATGACAAGGACATCCACCGCGCACACGCATCTCCTGTCGACTACGCACACATAGACAGCTCACCTCTAATGATGCGGTCTGTCTCACCTGTCGAAAACACATGGAGTCGAGCATACGCAGCGTCGGTGTCCGTATAAGCGGTGGTGCTGTGCTGGAGTCTTTTCTCAACCCCCATTTAAGCGTTCCTCTCCTCTCCCGCGCAATGTCCAGAAAATGACGTGGTATTCTCTAGAGAAGTTACTGGTGTGAATCGCTGGAATATTATTGGGAGCTTGTAGGGAGGAGTCAGGTTGTTTTGAGTTGTAATTTGAGTCTGTTTGCCTCCTACGCGCTCTTTTGATCCCCAGCCACCCAGTGCCAGTGATCCCGTTCGCACTAATGTCACGCGCGATCGGTCCTATCCGCTCGCCTCTCTGCCACCGTGCATTCGCATCATGGACGCCTTGACTGGTGCGTGGTCCCCGACGCCGCCGCCAGCGAGCTCGCTGACCCGGCGCCCCAGACGAGATCCTGCTCGTCGTCTTCTGCTACCTAGATGCACCCGCAGCGCTCGCCGTCGTCTCCAAGCGGCTCTACGCACTCTCCAGAGAGCCCTGGACCAAAGCTCAATATTTTCTCGCTCGCCACGGCCGCATAGAGGCCTTCTACCACGCCCTCGGCCGCGGCGCCCTGCTCGACCAGCGCACCATCGACGTACGAGGCTAGTCGGTTGTCACGTGCTCCTATTGACCCCAGTTCTCCAGATTCTGCTCTCCAGCGGTGCACACGTCTCTCGCTACCTCGCCCAGGCCGTCGTGCAGCATGCCTGCCGCAAGTCGGTCCAGTTTGTGAAGGGCCCGTGGGCCAGGACCCTGCCGTTCCCAGTCTTCGCGCACTTTCTTCACAAGGTCGCCCAGCTCTACCCTAACGTCGATATCTCAAAGGGCGAGGACGACGGGAGCGTGTTTCTGCGCTGGATTCAGCAATACAAGTTCAGCAACATCATCTTCAAGCATGTACCGTCAGACAGAATTATCGACATGTTCGACAACGGCTTCATCCCTTTTAGTCCAAAGGTGCGCAATGCCAAACTGCTCATCTGTCTTGCCGCCGCCGACGACGACTCGACAGGATCCGGTCCACGTCCAAATGCCCCTCGCCATCGCGCTCGAGCCGCGCTTGCTGCCATTGGCGCGACGCAACGGCCTCGGTATGGATTCCAAGGTAAGTATTCCCGCTTCGCACAGTCCCGCACCCGCACGAGCCCGAGCCCTGACCTAATCGGCGCAGTACCGCGACTTCATCCTCCGCAAGGTGTTCGAGAAGCCGTCGACGGAACGCGACCAGCGGGCGCAGGAAATCGTAGACAAGGTCCGCGCGCTGACCGAGCTTGACGACAGGTAACGTTGTTTCCGCCACCGCCCGGCGTCCTATCCCGGCTGACTGGCTCGTTGCAGTATGTTCGTCAAACGCACTGTGGCCGCCGAAGTGTGCATGGAAGCGTGTTCCAACGAACCAGCGTATTCAGCCCTGAAGAAGCTCGACCGCAGAGACGAGTTGCGCTTCAACTTGAGGTGCAGTGTTTGCGGCCTCCCGCCTCCGCTCCTTGTACTCACCCCTTCGCGCTGTGCAGTGATGTCGTGTCAGACCTCTTGTCGGTGAGCAAACAAGTTGACTCTATTCGCGCCAATCTGACGTGGGCAGCTCTTCGTACGAACGCGTTCCGTCACGCAACCCAGTACCATATCGGTCCTGCACAAGCTCTATCAAGACTTCCCTGCCCCTCGCCACCCTGCTGTCCGGCTCGTCATGCTGCTCACTATCTTCTGCTCAACACTCTCCGTCGGAACTTCCGCCGCGACACTCAAAGCGAGACTCGGCGCCTTTAACTTACTACCGCTCACGCGAACAGACGTAGTGCGGGTCCTGAGCAACCCCTTCCTCGAGAAGCCGGGGGCGCTGCTCAAGTTTGCCCGTATCGCAGTGCCCGGCTTCAAGGATGACGAGCCGGAAGTCGTGCACGAAGTCGTACAAGCGTGCCTGGTTAACAGTTGCAAGGTGCGTCTGCGCGTCTTCCGCCCTTCCAGATCGCCGGTGCCCCAAAAGTCGATTAGCGCGCTGCTAACGTGCACCCGGTTTCCTGTTTCTGCTTTGGTCGCGCACAGGGCAAGCTGCTGAAGACGCTGTACGAGCTCTACCCCGAGGTCAAGGAGCAGGTTTCTTCCGCCTTCCTCAGTGCAAGGATCAAGCTGGACGACCTGCCTGCATGGAACGACGAGGACGGCGGTGCACGGGCCAAAGCGTACCGTGCCTCTTTCTGCGCAGGTTTCGGGACGACTCGCTCGGATTACGACATGTACGATCTCTTCGGGTCTGGCCTTCCTGAAGCGGAAGACCTGGACGAGCAAGAGGAAGAGAATGTTGGGTCGGCGCGGAGCGCTGAAGCACCGGCAACCGCAGGCAAAGGGGACGTCAAGATGGAGACCGACAGCGACACGGATGAGGCAGCCACTCTTCCTGGAACGCCGTCCATGGTACTGCAGGCCCATGGCGGGTCTCCGCCGCGTCAGTCTCCCGTGGCCGCTTACGATGAGGAAGACGAGGATCCGGTGCGGTTTTTAGGTGTGCTGGGCGAGGGATTCGCACGCTCATGACGCACGTTGCCCTTGTAGTCCGAGATCACGCAGGAAAGCCTCTCGTCGCGCATTAGTGCGGATGAGGCGTCGTTCAGCAACGGCTCGCGCAGGCGTTGGTGGTCGCGCTCCTACTCTGTCAACGACTCGCCGAGTAACAAGCAGTCTTGGCCCAACGGTGCGCATAGGTCCGTGCGCGATGCGGTCTGGTGCACTCACACGCCCCACCGTGTAGACGCGCTTGAGGTCGGTCGCTGGGTACGCGACCAGTATGGGCCACTCCATCCAACGACCGCTGTGTGTCTTACCCACGCTATAATTAACGGCAACTATGACTTGGTGGCGAACCTTACGTTCCCCGCGGGCGTCGTGGTCCCAGTCACGCTCGAACACTTCCGCATGTTGGCGCGCCTCGGACGTAGTCCGGTTCGTCTTCCTCTCGCATTTATTCATTCGTGCCGCCTATTTCTTACGCGAATTCGTTTTTCCTTGGTGGCAGATGCCTTTCCTTTGGGGAAGATTGGAGGATAACATCAAGTTCTATTATTCAGCTAACGACTATCTTGACCCAACGGTGCCGAAGCCGGAGCCCCCGAGCAACGACACGATTACAGTTGCTTGCGCGCTCGGCAAGCGAAAGCGGCCGGCTAGGGCTGTAGGACGTGCGGCGCCCTCGTATGCTGAGTCGGATTCTGACGACGCTAACGACGATCGTACTTGCGCTCCGCGACATGCTGCTGTTACGACTCGACATGCCTCGCATCTGGAGACATGGATACATCATTTGACTTTATTACAGCGTGAAGAGGAGGCGAAGGTAGTCACCAGTCCTGCGCTACTGTCTGCGAACGCTGACGCCTATTGCCCTTTCAGTGGAAGCAGAAGCGGCGCCTGGCCGAGCACGACGAGAATGGCAAGCTCAAGCAGCGGGTTGAGAAGGTGCGTTCCCAGCCCCGCATGACTGGGCTGCGTTCTTACCACCTGACCAGACGGAATTTTTGAAAACACTCACCTGGCGCTTGAAAGAGCTGCGCGGCGTGCTCGCCGATCGTTCTGCCGACGCGCACGTTACCGTGGCTGGTACAGCCTGTGCCGTGGCGGATGACGACGACGACGAGTTCGTACCCGGTCGGCGGAAACACGCTCGTCTCGTTTGACATTCGCATCCTCTTCTTCTTCTGTCGGACTCGGACACTGGGTGGTATTCTCTGCATTGGACCGCATCATCATTTCTGCTACTACTGCTGCATAAAGTTTATTGAGGCTCGTCCCTCAGGTACCCTTCCTGATCATTCACGTCGTGTCATACGTTAGCGTCTGCTTTAGATCACCTGTATATATAATACACGTAGTGCTTTCGGTACAGAATGCTTACTGGGGCGATATGGATTTTCGACGTAGCAGCGTCACGCCGCCACCGGCAGAGACCGCACGCTGCACCGACCGCTGACTGCACCGAAACATGGCTGAGGGCGACGACACGATATTCGCCACGTTCGACAAAGCAGACGATTTCTTCACGCGTTTGGACGCGTTCTTGGCTTTGGACATCGCGACAGAACCCGCGAACTCGGAAGCTCAGCAGCTAGAGTACTTTGCGTGCGTCAAGCTACAGATAATAGTAAGTCGCGTGTTCTGTGCTATGTCTATCTGACTCCGCGCCTAGCTGGGCGAGTACCAGGAGCAGTCGTATCTCCTCGATCCGTACCTTGAGCGGATGGTCGCGCCGCCGGTCAACTTGCTTCGCCGCCATGTGAACGACGTCGTCAACAACGGCGCACCTTACTCGCGTGCTAGGTTGCGCATGCTCGCGGACCTCATTTACGCGTTCTGTCGTGTCCGCGGCTCCAAGACGATTGGTACGTCCAGCTGCAATCTCGTTCTCCTGAAGATCCCGCGACGAACTGCATCAAGTCAGATTCTTCCCGCACGAAGTCACCGACCTGCCCACCGTCATCGCCTACCTCTCGCTTCCGGAAGGTCCATCGTCCGACAAGCAGTGGTGGAACCTGCGCTATGTGATGCTGCTATGGCTCTCGCTCATCTGCATGATTCCGTTCGATCTCCATCGCTTTGACGACGCGTCCTCCCCCGGCCATACACTGCAAAGGCTGCAGGTGATAGGAAAGCAGTACATATCATACGCTGGGATTGAAAGGGACGTTTCAGCAACGATGCTTGCACGTCTTTATGCCCGGTGCGTGAACTTTTAGGCCGTTTATCTCTACTGATCGGCTACATAACCCACAGGAAAGACACACAGTCAGCCTTCCAAGAATTCCTCGACGCATATTCGTCCAAGGTTGCGGATCCTGACCACCTCTTTACGGTACTTCACTCCCAATCGTACTTCGCGCGGATTATTCACGCATAAATCCAGGCTTTGGGCGTTCTTCGTGTGCTCTCCGAGTACTGCAACTATGAATCATCCGAGAAGCTGCTCTCGCACCTGCCGTCAATACGAGAGATTGCGGACAAGTCGAGCGCGCTCGGCAACAATAGCTCTGTGCGAAAGATGCGCGTGAAGTTAATCTCCCGCATGGCCATGAAGCTCCTCCCGCCGCCGAAGCCGCGCAGACGCAAAGGTATATTAGATAAACAAGACGTCGCCCTTGTTTTATGCTCACGAATCATCTCAGGTCGTGCTCTGATGGCTGAACACGATGGAAATTCTTCAAGTTCGTCGGTCATGGATAATCCCGACATGGAACAAGGCGATGTCCCTGAAGTCGTCGAGTCGGTGGTCGCGGATGTTCTGCTGAGTCTAGAGGACAAGGTCTCCGCACTTTTCTCCCTCGTCTATATCTACCATCTGATGCCCGATCTTAGGATACTCAAATTCGCTGGTCATCTTCCAAGGCCCTGGCGCGCCTGGCCGAACGACTCCCATCCGACTTCTCCGACCAAATTCTTGAGCAAATCCTAGGCATGTTCTCTGTGCACTCGTGGAAATCCGAAGATGAGATGCTCGACCTACCCGCCGCGGCAGAGTACACCTGGCACGGCGCTTGCCTCGCATGCGCCGAGTTCACGCGAAGAGACCTCATACCTACCGATCGACTTCCCGATATGATTCCCTGGGTCATCAAGGCACTCCATTTCGATATCAGGAAGGGGTCTCATTCAGTCGGATCCAGCGTGCGCGATGCGGCGGCGTATGTGCTTTGGTCGTTGGCACGCAGCCAAGACTCCGATGCAATCCGTCCGTTTGCAGACGAGCTTGCGAAGGAATTGGTCGTTGCATCTCTGTATGATCGGGAAGTGCACATCCGCCGTGCTGCGAGCGCCGCGTACCAGGAGAATGTCGGGAGGATGGTTCGTCCCACGCAACGCTCTCGTATACACCATTGACACTTTATCGTTGTTTGCAGGGACTCTTCCCGGACGGAATCTCGGTCCTCGCGAAGATTGATTTCTTTGCCGTTGGCGTCCGTCGCCACGCCTTCACACTAGCTGCAGCGGACGTGGCTACGTTCGTGCTCTGTTACATCTCTTTTTTTTTCCGATCCTAAAGCGGTTACCCTAGTTTCGAGACCTATCGCCAGGCTCTGGTCGACGACCTGCTGAATGTAGTGCTCCGGCATTGGGATCCTGCAATGCGTCAGGCCGGGGCCGAGTCGCTGCGCGGCGTTTGCGCAGTGGATCCTCTCGTCCTTGGCCCTCAGACGTTGCGGCGCCTGGTACGTCCCCATCATGACGTGGAACTCACAACTCGCATTCTCATTATATACTCACAAATTTAGACGGCAATGCTATCATCTGTGGACATCTACGCTATCAACGGCGCGCTCATTGGGTTGAGCGAACTCGCAGGCATGTATTCCCAACTATCCTCCTCCGACACCGAAGAGCGACACTTTGAGGTGCGCTATAGCATCGTTTTTGCGGCAGCCCCGCCCGCTGATTGTGTGCTATCGTGCAGATATTTCGTACCCTTTCGAAGGTGCCTGAGAATATGTTCCGGTCCCGACAGAACGACCTTGTGCTCGAGGGTTACTGCCTCGTGATCGCCAGTAGTATCACTCCCGGTGCACTCTCAGCTTCAGCGACCGCAAAGGACGCGGCGATGCCCCAATGGCGATCGGTCATCGAGCAGAGTCTGCGGAGTCGTACAGAGTCGGTACAAGAGGCTGCTGCACGGGCTATGAGCCGCGCCAGCCAGCTCAAGGAGTGCAGTGCGGATGTCAAAAGATGAGTTACAGTCACTTCTCAGATGCGCAGACTGGCTAATTTCATTGGGATTGGCGTGATTACGTTCATCCGTGACTTCACGGGTGCGATGCCGACTCTGCAGCAAGGAATCGCGAGGACACTGGGAACGCTTGCGTACGATCGTCACCAACACGGCGTAGTGGACGCTATTCAGTGTCTGTTGGATGCCGTTGACTCCAAGGTCAGTGGTTATGTCACCCGCGGTTGAGATGCTCATTGTCTGTTTTGTAGAGTCCTGCGTTTTCGCAAGTCGTCGAGGCGCGGCAGAAGTGCTACGAAGCACTTCCGAGAATCCTGTCCACTCTCGGACCCAAGATTTCCTCAGGTTTCATTATCTTTCCACACAACGGCGCGCTTTGTACTTACGTTATACGCAGATCTTGGTGCGCCGTTGGTGAAGACAGTCTTCAAGGCTCTGCTTGCGGGGTTGGACGATTACACTTCCGACGAGCGTGGGGACGTTGGGTCCTGGATCCGTATCGCCTCCATCTCTGGTCTCGTCGCCGTCTCTAAGCTCCTCTTCATGCCATCGACCGTCATACGTCTGGAGGACTTTCTGCCGGACGCTGATTACCAGGCAGCGATTGGAGGGATACTGAAGCAAGGCGTGGAGAGACTGGACAATGTCCGTGCGGACGCAGGCAATCAGCTCCTTTCGCTCGTTGAACATGAAGCGCCGGATGGGTGGAGGATGGAAGAAGAAGGCAGATTCCGAGACCTTTTCATGCAGTAAGGTTTCCCGTCACTCTTGAGAGGTCATTGCTAAAGACCAGTGTAGGGAGGGAGACGAGCGCACGAGCTGGGCAGACGCGTCGTTCGTCTTCCCTCGAGCGATACAACTCCTCGCGATCCCTCAATATCGCTCAACGCTTGCTTACGGCTTCGTTCTGAGTATCGGAAGCAAGACCGACAGTACTGTATGTCGGTTTACTATGCTTGGCAGTTTACGACGTCTCATCGCCAACGTTTTAGCAACGTCCCGCGTCGAAGGCGCTTGCGGACTACGCGGCCTCTCTCCCTCTAACATCAGACGTGCCCACTGAGCTGACGCTGCCGCGACTGGTGCAAGAAATACTGGACATCGGGAAACGCAACTTTACAGCCAACCAGATTGCGGTGCCGGTTTTCCAGACCCTGAATGTTCTCCTGGAGTCCGCTGCTCTGTCGCAACTGGAAGCAGGACCTGAAGGCCATCAGTCGTATGTGGTCTCTGTATCGAGTGTGACGCGGGTTGACTTGTTCGTAGCCTACTCGGAATCCTGGCGCTTGCGTCGAAAAACGCGGACAAGCTGAAGAACGTACAGCGTATATTGAGCGCTATGAAAATGTGAGTATTCAGCTTTATGTAGTCTTTTGGTGTGGTGCTCACGCGTCTTTCGCAGTGTGACTGCTCTCGTTCCTACGGAGGTGGTTTCAAAGGACGCCATCAAAGTCCTGCCGACGTTTTTGGGTCATCGCTTCCCAAAGGTCAGTAGTGCTCCCCTGCCTTCTGGGCGAAGACTTACGGACTTCAGGTCCGCTCTGAGACTGCAGAGACGCTGTACCTCGTCACGCAGACTCGTGACATCGATGCTCCCGAGGTCGAGGACCTCCTCCTGGAGACAGAGTGGACTAATGAAGTAGGAGAAGAGGTCAACAAAGTCATACAACTGCTTCTGGACATGTAGCCATAGTCTCCGAGCCTGAGACGAAATACACACTGCGCGGGCGTTCGCTCGGCGGTGACACCGGAAGCAAGCAGTTCCGTTTCAGCACTTCCCACTACCGTTACCGCATCCTTGTACGCGTCGCGCCGTAAAGCATGTCCAGCCCGCGCATGAGCGACGCAGAAATGGCCGCGATTAACGCGGCGGCCGTGACGCAGACGTATAAAGTGCAGCCGCGAGTCGGTGAGCCCCTGGTCATGGTCGCCAGCGTCGTCATACCAGCCACTGAGCGCGTCCTGCAGACTACAGAACTGTTTCGGCCGTCAATGGGTGCGTATGGGCTACGCAGCTAGTCTATACGTCGTGACTGATAAGCTATTTAGCCCGCTCGTCGTGCTTGACAACGTCAAGGTGAGCCTCTTCGCCGCTGCCGCTCGCTGACCGCTGACCGACCTGGCGCGCTCGCAGTTCCCGCAATACAACGAAATCGTCCAGCTCACGTTACCAGACGGGTCAAAACGGTCGGGCCAGGTGCTTGAAGTGCAGGGCAAGAAGGCCATCGTCCAGGTGTTCGAGGGCACATCCGGCGTCGACGTCAAGGCGACCCACGTCGAGTTCACCGGCAGCTCCATGAAGCTGCCGGTCGCTGAAGACATGCTGGGCCGTATCTTTAACGGTTCTGGTAACCCCATCGACCAGGGCCCGAAGGTCTTTGCGGAGGACTATCTCGACATCAACGGTGCGCGTCTAGTACTAAACGCCGACTTGCGACTGACCGATGAGTGCAGGCTCGCCTATTAACCCGTACTCGCGTATATACCCCGAGGAGATGATCCAGACAGGTATCTCGACGATCGACGTCATGAACTCCATCGCTCGTGGCCAGAAGATTCCCATTTTCTCCGCTGCGGGTTTGCCTCATAACGAAGTGCGCTCTTGGGCCTTTCAAGTCCAGTACAATTGTTCGTTCTGCTAACACACCGTTTTCGTAGATTGCGGCGCAGATTTGCCGACAGGCAGGGTTGGTTAAGGGCCCGACAAAGGGCGTGCACGATGGGCATGAGGATAACTTCTCCATCGTGTTCGCGGCGATGGGTGTCAACCGCGAGACGGCCGGCTTCTTCACGCGCGACTTCGAGGAGAACGGGTCGCTCGACCGTGTGACGCTCTTCATCAACCTCGCGAGCGACCCGACGATCGAGCGTATCATCACGCCGCGTCTGGCGCTCACGACCGCCGAGTACTACGCGTACCAGCTCGAGAAGCACGTGCTCGTCATCATGACCGACATGTCCAGTTACGCGGACGCGTTGCGTGAGGTGTCTGCGGCGCGTGAGGAGGTGCCGGGTCGTCGTGGCTACCCCGGTTACATGTACACGGACTTGTCGACCATTTACGAGCGTGCGGGTCGTGTGGAGGGTCGTAACGGCTCTATCACACAGATTCCCATTCTGACCATGCCTAACGATGGTGCGTGCAACAACCCCGCCTCTTCGCTCTGGGCTTCACTTACGCATTGTAGACATCACGCACCCGATTCCCGACTTGACAGGGTACATTACGGAGGGCCAAATCACCATCGACCGCCAGCTGCACAACAGACAGGTGTACCCGCCGATCAACGTCCTTCCCTCGCTCTCGCGTCTCATGAAGAGCGCCATCGGCGAGAAGCTGACGCGCAAGGACCACGGCGACGTGTCGAACCAGCTGTACGCCAAGTACGCCATCGGACGCGACGCGGCGGCGATGAAGGCGGTCGTCGGCGAGGAGGCGCTGAGCCCGGAAGATAAGCTCGCGCTCGAGTTCTTGGACAAGTTCGAGAAGGGCTTCGTGGGCCAGGGCCCGTACGAGGCGCGCAGCATCTTCGACTCGCTCGACTTGGCGTGGAGCCTGCTGCGTATCTTCCCCAAGGAGCAGCTGAACCGTATCAACCCCAAGATCCTCGCCGAGTTTTACCAGCGCAAGCCGACGCGGACGAAGACGGCGACGACGACGGGTGGGGAGAACGTCGAGGCGCCCGCGAAGGAGGGCAAGCTGATCGACGATGCGTAGAGAGACATCGCGAGGAAGAACGGAACACGAACGCTGCCTGCATGTAATGACCTCGTCCAGCCCCCGTCTATAGTACCTTTCATGTTTTCTGGATGCGCACGCCACCGGGAGCAACCGAATTGGGTCCCTATGACGTGCGGCACCAGTATGACGCGTCTGCTGCACTTGCTTCCTGACTTCGTTCCGCGCCCTGCTCACCGTCCCCGAGATCGATCTCGTGCGCGTCGCCTAATTCTGCCCAGCCATGGTACCGTAGCCCAAGTCATTGCTGAAAGTCGCTCGCTGACGCCGAGTGCAGGGCCAAGCCCCGTCTGCTCCAGGTTGGCCGGGTTCGACGCCCGGGTTAGACTTTGCGTTGACATTTCCCAAGAGACTACCAAGACAATCGATACTGGAGAGAACAAAAGATGTGCCTACGTCGTCGCCAACATGCAGGGCTGGCGTGACTGTCAGTTCCGTTCGCGCGACCCCCCACGACGATGCGTGCTCACCGTCTGCAGCGATGGAGGACGCACACTCGACGATGCTCGCGTTGGACGACAAGGACGAGAATGCTTTCTTCGGTGTCTACGACGGCCATGCAGGTAACGTTGAGCTGTCTCGTGCGGTGAGTGGTCTTTGACTCACACCGTTGCAGACGAGGGCACGATATCGGGTTTCGCGTCCAAGAACGTATGGCTCAAGCTCAAGGAGCACGAAGCGTACAAGCGCAAGGAATACCAGCGCGCGTTCGAGGCCGCCTTTGTCGACACCGACGCCGCCATGCGCGAGCTCGAGCTCGGCAAGGAGGCCGGTGGCGCGACGGCCATCGCGATGCTCTACACCACCGACGAGGAAATCTTTGTTGTGAGTCGCTCGCTCCCGTTCTTCTCTCTTGCTACACGACGTCTTGATGCGCAAGCGCCTAGGCGAATGCGGGCGACAGTCGCTGTGTAATCAGCACAAAGGGCCTCGCGAAGGCGCTCAGCGTCGACCACAGACCCGATCTTGAAGGTGCGTTCTCTAAGTTTCATGACGACTAGTCACATGCTGATTGCGCGCGCAGGTGAAAAGGCGCGCATCGTTGGCGCTGGCGGATTCGTCACAGAGGACAACCGCGTTAACGGCGAGTTGAAAACGCGTCATAGATGGTCGGGGTGTGCTGAAACTCGTTTTAGGCCTGCTCGCACCCGCGCGTGCGCTCGGTGACTACTTCTACAAGCAGCGGCGCGATCTCGCCGCTAAGGACCAGATCGTCACCGCGTTCCCCGAGGTCAAGACGCACTCTGTCACCGCTGACGACGAATTCGTCGTCGTAGCGTGCGATGGTGCGCCCTCGTTTCGTTTCCTTCACATAGCTCGTATGCGCTGATGCTGGGGTTCAGGTATTTGGGACGTCCTCTCCTCGCAACAGGTCGTCGACTCGATCCGGCGCCAAATCGCCGACGGGGCGTCATTGCAAGACTGCGCCGAACGTCTCCTCGACGCGTGTCTATCGCCGCAATTCGGTGGCATCGGCTGCGACAATATGTACGTCCCTCCCCATTCCCGCTTGTCGCTTGCCTTTCCTTACCAGCGTTGTGTGTATAGGACGTGTATAATCGTCGCGCTTCTACACGGTCAGACGATCGAAGCGTGGCAGGAGAAGATCAAAGAACGCGTCGCGGCGCAGGAGGGGTACCCAACACCCGACGAGCTCCCCGCGTTCTTCTCGCCCGAGGCGCAGCACGAGGCGCGCCTTCATTGGGAGAACGTTCGGCAACAAGAGCGGACTGGCGGCGTCTCGACGCCTGGTACGGGCCCGCTGCGTCAGTTGCAGCTCGCCGGTGCGCTCGGTAAGGAGGGCATGTTCACGTGAAATCTACCGCCCCTCCCCTCGCCCTCTGTTTCCTCTTTCAAGTCTTTCCTGTTTCTCTTGTACAATGTGGCAGGGCTTCTCGACTTACTGGCATCAACTTGAAACTGTATAGCAAAAGACGAATAAACATGTACAGCTGCATCCGCCTCTCTCGTTCGTGACACTCTGCGTCGATGGCTGAGAACCA
This sequence comes from Exidia glandulosa HHB12029, assembly GCA_001632375.1. Taxonomy (NCBI): domain Eukaryota; kingdom Fungi; phylum Basidiomycota; class Agaricomycetes; order Auriculariales; family Exidiaceae; genus Exidia; species Exidia glandulosa. The sequence goes on along the minus strand of KV426271.1, from coordinate 32,295 downwards.
GCTAGCTATTTGTCGTGGACGGACTACCGAGCCCTACAGTCACTATTGGCTGGTCTGGCATAACACGACTATCGCCGATACCCTTTGAGAATTGGAGTTTTGCATGCACAGATGATAAAATTCAGTGCCGCGCACCGAGTAGCCAGTAGAATGCAAAAGTCTCATTCCTCTCAACGCTTAGAGTGTTGTGACCACCGCGGAATAACTTCAAAAGACCCGTGTTTCCAATCGTTTGGAAATACAGTACTCAGATACTCTGCCAATAAATAATTTAGGCTACTTGAAATAAAATATGGAACTCTCTTTCATGGGCGTATAGCGCAGTTGGTAGCGCGCCTGTTTAGCATCTAGCATACAGGAGGTCTCCGGTTCAAATCCGGATTCGTCCATTCCCTTTTGTGTTTTACGAGTTTGTTTTGCTCGCAAATCGCTGTGCAGTGAAAATTTCTCGCTACTCCGGCGAACTTCGAGTCCCGGTAGTAAATCGGCGGTAGCCGGAGTACAGGGATAGACCGCGTCGTACCTGCGCGCATGGGTCTGAAATCCATACCGTACGAACTTGGTAACTATGTCCTCAGCGCGATCGCAGGGAATATAGCTAATTATCTCGCTGGTTCTCTCACCCGCTACCGAGAGACAAGGGTACCGTGTCACGACGAATCCGGATCTGAACCGGAGACCGTCTGTAATCAGTAGAGGGAGCGCGATCCTGACTACAGTGTGTACGCATGTTATACTCTATTACCACAAGCTCATGCTCGAACCTTTCGTCAGCTGTTACACTGCTACGGTAGAGAGAGATGCCCTAGTGGCTGACAGTAGTCTATGTACTGGCTTCGGATGCGTGGTTGAACGCGCTATGTAACGATATCATTTGAACGAGTGTGTGCGATAAGGAGAACCCAGATGGAATGTTGGGACACAACTGTCGTGAATCAGCAAAAGTCCTTATACTCTGCCGGAATCTCCGGCAAAGCCTCGAGTCCCCTGTGCGGTGGTCAGTGAGTGCTCCACTCTCAGAGAATGAGGATGGCGTACTCCATCAGGATGTAGCTCATCCCTCCCGCAAGATGAGGATCTTGACGTTATAGCGTGTGAGCATCGAGAGACACATCACGAGCGAAGGACGCACCGAGATGGCAGTGAATGAAGGTCACGGATGGGTTCGTGGATAGGAAGCGGATCGCCGCCCATGAGGATCCCTCAGCGGTTGCGGCTGTGTTGAAGCCGTCTACAACTCCGTTAAGGTCGTAACACGGGCGGAAGCGACAGACGTACCTCGAAGGGGCGGGTTAATGAGATTTAACCCAGTAGCATTGTTCTGGAACGCTTCCCAAACCGTCGCTGCCGGGAACGGCCCTGTTCCAGTACCGAGGAAGAACGCTTTAACGTTGTGCTTGTGGATTGGATGAGGAGGATGTGTTGCAGGTCCCACAATCTTCGCCTGTAGACACGAGAGTTAACGGCGGCAGCGTCCATCGTGCAATGGGACCTGCCTCCAGAATAATATCGACGATGCTGCCATTGCGGAAAGAAGTATGCAAAGCCGGATCCAGCTGCGAGACACCAGATGGGTCCAGAAGTAATGGCGTGAAGTCGTTTGGAAGGGTCTGCAGCGTTCAGGTTAGTCGGTCCCCCTAACTTGAACGTCTGCTTCGCGACGAACAGGAAGAGGAATGCCGTTCAGCGTCCACGCGCGGGCTTCGGTACGCTCTATCGCTGATGAATCGAGTCAGCAATGACTTCTAGGCGCAGAAGATTACTGACAAATGCGGATAGTAACATCCGCGGGGCCGGAAGGAGGCGCTACCGCAGGGAACGGGCGAAGAGTCGTTGGATCCAAGAGCACCGCGCCGGGCAGCGAGTTGCCGCCGTAGTCGATAAAGGCTGCAGCTCGGAGACTCAGCATAGATCTCAGTTCGAACCCGTGCCGATATCACCTTTGTTCTGTGGCGGGGGAGACGAGAAGTGCCGTATACCGGTCTTGTAGGAGAGTACCTTAGTGAGGAGTGAGCAAGCCGTGACAGCCACGAACTAGCCGAGTACGTACTGCGTAGCCTGACATGTACTGAGGCAATACATTGAGAGCAACGCGGATCGTGTAGTCGTCGGCTTTCTGATCCAAGGGGACAAGTATCTGGAATCGTTCTCCCACCGGTACGGCAATGACCTTCAGAGAATGAGAAGTAGGTTTCTCTTTGGAGCATTCAGTCACGTACGTTAACTTTGACGGGGCTAACGTAGCCTCCATCCGCGGCGAAGACGTAGAAGGAGTGAGAGTCGATCGATACTGAGAGGGCTCAGCTACCAAGTATGAGGCCGCCATTCAACCTACCCTTCAACTCCCAGAGCGTCCCGATGTTACCCACGTTGAA
>KV426271.1:0-29820 GCA_001632375.1 Exidia glandulosa HHB12029 | reverse complement strand
TATAGGACGTGTATAATCGTCGCGCTTCTACACGGTCAGACGATCGAAGCGTGGCAGGAGAAGATCAAAGAACGCGTCGCGGCGCAGGAGGGGTATCCAACACCCGACGAGCTCCCCGCGTTCTTCTCGCCCGAGGCGCAGCACGAGGCGCGCCTCCACTGGGAGAACGTCCGGCAACAAGAGCGGACTGGCGGCGTCTCGACGCCTGGTACGGGCCCGCTGCGTCAGTTGCAGCTCGCCGGTGCACTGGGTAAGGAGGGCATGTTCACGTGAAAACTCTACGCACCCCTCCTGTTTTCAAGTCGTTCCGTTTCTCTTGTACAATGTGGCAGGGCTTTCTCGACTTACTACTGGCATCAACTTGAAACTGTATAGCAAAAGACGAATAAACATGTACAGCTGCATCCGCCTCTCTCGTTCGTGACCCTCTGCGTCGATGGCTGAGAACCAGCGAGCTATGTCTCGTGGACGGACTACCGAGACCTACAGTCACTATTGGCTGGTTTTGGGCCAGGGCTCATAACACGGCTATCGCCGATACCCTTTGAGAATTCAAGTTTTGCATGCACAGATGATAGAATTCAGTGCCGCGTACCGAGTAGCCAGTAGAATGCAAAAGTCTCATTCCTCTCAACGCTTAGAGTATTGTGACCACCGCGGAATAACTCCAAAGACCTGTGTTTCCAATCGTTTGGGAAATACAGTACTCAGGTACTGTCAGTGTATACTACGAAAAGTGAGGAAACGCTCCCACTACTGATTACAGACGGTCTCCGGTTCAGATCAGGATCCGAGTCCGTCGTCACACGGTGCCTTTGTGTGTTTGTAGCGGGTAAGAGAATCCACGAGATCTCTGTCAGGAGAGTAACTATAGCCCCTGCGGTCGCACTGAGTTACTAAGGCAGTGAGGACATGGTTACTAAGGCAGTATAGTAAGTAAGGATGCCTTGGACCAGATCCATGCGGAGCTACGACGCGGTTCATCCCTGTACTCCGGCTACCGCCGATCGGCTATCGGGACTTGAAGTTCGCCGAACTCGCGGGAAATTTTCACTATACGCTGATTTGCCAGCAGAACAAACATGTAAAACACAAAAGGGAATGGACGAATCCGGATTTGAACCGGAGACCTCCTGTATGCACGATGCTAAACAGGCGCGCTACCAACTGCGCTATACGCCCATGAATGTGAGTTCCATATTTTTTGGTAAGTTGTGTACGGTGTACGCATGTTCTACTCTATTGCCACAAGCTCATGCTCGAACCTTTCGTAAGTTGTTATACGACTACGGTAGAGAGAGAGAGATGGGATTATTCTATTCGGAAACCCCACAGAGCCAAAGGAACGGGGTTCCTTGAGGTTTCGAGGACAGCCCCCATGTCCTCGACCCTCGCAAAACTGCCAACACTTTCGCTGACGGCTGCCAAACCTTGTTGCGCAACTGCACTGACCGAGCTATCGGTCAGCGGCCCGTCGTTCGGACTGCATGCTAGGACAGCAACCTTGCAGTTGCTCTCGGAGCAACTAAGTCCAGAGTATAAATCTCCCCAGAGACCCATCCCGTTGAGAAACAACGGTGTCTAGCTCTGGCATAAAGCAGCGCTGCACTTCGGCATCTTCACATCCGAACCTCCCGAAGCTCGGAAGGCATGCGCCGAGTTGTCAAACCTTGTGCGGCCGGTTGGGACGTTTGGGGAGAGTCGGGTTGCTGAACAAGGTATGACATGGTGTTTGGAGAACCCGAAGAAACCCGGGTTTCTAAATAGAATTATCCAGAGAGATGCCCTAGTAGCTGACAGTAGTCTATGTACTGGCTTCGGATGCGTGGTTGAACGCGCTATGTAACGATATCAATTGAAGGAGTGTGTGTGTGATACGGAGAACACAGATGGAATGTTCGGACACGACTGTCATGAATTAGCAAAAGTCCTTATACTCCGCCGGAATCTCCGGCAAAGCCTCGAGTCCCCTGCGCGGTGGTCAATGAGTGCTCCACTCTTAAGAGAATGATGATGGCGTACTCCATCAGGATGTAGCTCATCCCTCCCGCAAGATGAGGATCTTAAAGATATAGTACGTGTGAGTATGGAGAGACGCTTACTGCGGACAGGACGCACCGAGATGGCAGTGAATGAAGGTTACGGATGGGTTCGTGGATAAGAAGCGGATCGCCGCCCATGAGGATCCCTCAGCGGTGGCGGCAGTGTTGAAGCCGTCTACAACTCCGTTCAGGTCGTGAAACGGGTGGAAGCGACAGACGTACCTCGAAGGGGCGGATTAATGAGATTTAACCCAGTAGCATTGTTCTGGAACGCTTCCCAGACCGTCGCTCCCGGGAACGGCCCTATTCCAGTACCGAGGAAGAACGCTTTGACGTTGTGCTTGTGGATTGGATGAGGAGGATGTGTTGCAGGTCCCACGATCTTCGCCTGTAGACACGAGAGTCAACGGCGGCAGCGTCCATCATGCAATGGGACCTGCCTCCAGAATAATATCGACGATGCTGCCGTTGCGGAAAGAAGTATGTAAAGCCGGATCCAGCTGCGAGACACCAGATGGGTCCAGAAGTAAGGGCGTGAAGTCGTTTGGAAGGGTCTGCAGCGTTCAGGTTAGTCGGTCCCCCTAACTTGAACGTCTGCTTCGCGACGAACAGGAAGAGGAATGCCGTTCAGCGTCCACGCGCGGGCTTCGGTACGCTCTATCGCTGATGAATCGAGTCAGCAATGACTTCTAGGCGCAGAAGATTACTGACAAATGCGGATAGTAACATCCGCGGGGCCGGAGGGCGGCGCTACCGCAGGGAACGGGCGAAGAGTCGTTGGATCCAAGAGCACCGCGCCGGGCAGCGAGTTGCCGCCGTAGTCGATGAAGGCTGCAGCTCGGAGAGTCAGCATAGATCTCAGTTCGAACCCGTGCCGATATCACCTTTGTTCTGTGGCGGGGGAGACGAGAAGTGCCGTATACCGGTCTTGTAGGAGAGTACCTGAGCGAGGGGTGAGCAAGCCGTGACAGCCACGAACTAGCCGAGTACGTACTGCGTAGCCTGACATGTATTGAGGCAATACATTGAGAGCAACGCGGATCGTGTAGTCGTCGGCTTTCTGATCCAAGGGGACAAGTATCTGGAATCGTTCTCCCACCGGTACGGCAATGACCTTCAGAGAATGAGAAGTAGGTTTCTCTTTGGAGCATTCAGTCACGTACGTTAACTTTGACGGGGCTAACGTAGCCTCCATCCGCGGCGAAGACGTAGAAGGAGTGAGAGTCGATCGATACTGAGAGGGCTCAGCTACCAAGTATGAAGCCGCCATTCAACCTACCCTTCAACTCCCAGAGCGTCCCGATGTTACCCACGTTGAAAGCAGCGAACTTGTCGCCCGCATGTACGGGAAAGATCTCAAGCGGCGCCGTCGTCGCATTGCAATTGAACCACACGTCAGGATCGGCAGCGGAGACATTTCCTGGGAGGGCTCAGCTAATGACGTTGGTCCAGCTGTCTATTTGCACACCTCCAAAGGGTTGGAGGATCGCGCTGTCCGGAGGGACACATCCCTTGGCGGTCAGTGTTTCGTTGATAAATGGTGGGACTAAAGGCGCGAGCGTCTCCGGACCCGGACATATAACTTGCCTGTTACCAGAGGCGGAGCTTTGGTAAGTATGGCGTCGTCGCTGAACCGTGCGAAACGCGTACCCCTTTCCGTTGACCAAGACGTTATCCACACAAAGCTGTTCGATACCGGTGTCCTGCCATTGTCGATGCAGAAAGCGCGCAGACTTGTGCGAATTATCGTAGACTTGAAGAGTGAAGGGATTGAGCTCCGCATGAAGCGCCTTCACCTCATCGTCCAGGGACAGTCCTAGAGTAGTCAACGAGGAGACTGTATGTGCGTCGGGTTTCAGGAAGACCGGCCCTTTTAGACCGTCAGCGAGTTGTTCGTGCTGTGATACTATCAGGTCTATGCGCAACTGAGTACATAATGGACGTACGCTGTGCTATAGTTTTGACAGTCACTGAGACATGTGTCATAGACGTTTGTGGACATCGACTCACGCTGTGATACCAATAGGCCCCTAAAGCGAAGTTACGAGTGACGATGGGGACGCAAGCGAGCCTCGCACCTGTCTGTGTGACTTTGAAGTTGTACGTAAAAGATTTCTTTGGCTTAATCGGAAACCTGCAGGAGCGCGCGCGTGAGTGAGAGCCAAACATCTGATCCCGCAAAGTACGTACTGAGTCAGTCCCGGAACTCCGTCGGACCTAGAGTGGATGAGAAGCGTCTTCAGACGGCGCGCGCAGCCTGAGCATACCACGGGGTCAAGAACTGCTCGACTCTACGCATCGAGTTAATCTTCTGTTCCTGCCCAGCCAAGCGACTTACCCATGCCAACTGGATGAAATAGCTGTCAACGGCAGACGCTACAACATCACTTGGAGTACGCACTGGATAGTAATACTCTCGTGTCCGAGATTCAGAACATGAATGTCAAGGGTGTCCCCTTTAGTGGCCACGACGGCCGGGCCAGGGGATTGACCGTTGATCAACCACGACGTCTTGTTCTGCAGCCATGCGTTCTGAGTAATCGTCGCCATTGATGTGCAATCGACATACCTGTCCGTCGGTCCGGATAACCCCATGTGTAATTACAAGGTCGTACCGGATGAGACGCGCCCAAGCTGGAAGTGCAACGAAGAAGACGAAGGTTAACGGCACAAACCGCATCGTGTGCTGAGCGCCGAGCGTGCTGGGGAGGAATGCGAGAAGCGAAACGAGGGGAATGAAACGAGAGATGTCGTCCCGGAACATGCCTTTTATCTAGCCTGAGGCAGAGGCTTGACAGATGGCAGGAAAGCGGCATGCAGTGGCTGCTTAGTCTACACCCGGCCATACCTGTGCCAAGCGGAAGGTGATCGTACCCTCGTGTTACCCGTGCGATGCGCATGCATTGATGGACCTCTAGCTGAGGCATCGGTCAACCCAAGGCGCGACCCACTGTCAGCTCAAATCGACAGCTTGCCTGAAGTCCGAGTACACCAAACGCCTAGCCTAAATTCGAGCGAGCTCTATGTGTAGAGGTGCCTGGGCTGTACCCTTCAGTATGGGGCACTCGCGGTTGCGGATCGCGAAGGCTGAATTAGGGCAATCAGGGAGTATTGTGGAGGGAATAGGCGCTAGCATTGCGATGTCTTCCTCGACTGGAACCGTCCGGATCGGCTTTTTCAAGAGCACCTGGGCGCACTGGATGCACGGAAACGTCACGATGACGGCGCGGTATGAGCCCCCGCCCCAAGTCTCGCCTTTCCTATGCGTCGTGTAACTCGCCGTAAACAATATTAATGCGAAGGTTGTGTAACGGGGAAAGGGGCCGCGAAGTCCTGTGGCGGTGTGGCTTCGATGTCGATCTTGCGCTGATGATACAAGCGCACAGAAGGGACCGGGAGCTGACTGCACGGGCTCCCGTTGACGCAAGAGGGTCAACGACGTAGACTGTGCCATCCTTTCGTGATAGGGCACAACAGCTAGAAATTACTACAATCCGTGTGAGATGCCCAATACATACTAATGACGAACGTACAGGATGTAGACAAGAGATCACAGTGCCGTAGAAAAGGTCGTAAGACGAAATAAGGACATTGACGATCACTCTGTTACTTCGCTGAGCTCGCGTGGTTTCGTGCTCGCCCGCACAGAGCCCGACGTTGACGCGGACAGGTCGCGATCGGCCGCCAGTTCGGATGGGGTCGACTGTCCACTGGGTGGTGTGAAGAAACCGGACGCGGTCACGCTGACCGCCTCGACGGCTGCACCGGCCGCCTTTAACGTCCCAACTGTCTTCCCGATCGTGATGGACCCTCTTCCCCCATTCGCGTTGATGGCTTTCTCGATGCTGAGCAGCGAGCGTGTCTTCCCGCGGATGGTGCCTGCCGCTGTGCTAGCGTCCGCATTACCGCCACCGTATAACGAGCGCGTGGCTCCGAGTCCAGACGAGGCGAGGTTCGGCGCAGAAAATGCCGAGGTAGGCATCGCGCTCGGTGGCGTGGACATGACGCGGTAGCGTGATCGCCTACCAGCTGGGGTAGCGCCTCCCCAAGAAGACGGCGGCGGTGACGAAGACTCGTTCAGGCCAACCTTCATCACGAGCATTGACGCATCTGAGGATGCGTCCGACTTGGCGTCGTCCGGCGACGACATGACCTCCATGGAGTTGCTCGCCGTTGGCCCTACGGCCTCAGCGCGGTCGGGGATGTCGTCAAACACCTCGAAGTATCGCTCGATGCAGATCTTGAGTACGGCGGCGAGCGTCATCTTGCCCTCGTTTACGCTGCTGGGCACATGCCCCGGGAACAGCGCCGGCCCCGACATGAAGCACATGGCAACGTCGCGCGCAGGATTTGTGCCAGCCACGAGATTAGGCGCGAGCACGATTGCGAGGTTCTGTGCGTCCATCTTGTTGATCGCAGAGCGCAGTGAAACGTCATGCATGAGGTCTGGACCAGGATAAGCGACAGGAGTGCAGACAGTGCGCGAAGGGGCGTACGCAGAACATAGCTGAGCAGTACTACAGCTGCGTGCGAGTGTAGCGCCGGTAATATGGATTCGCGGATGTACATCACGGCCGCCATATCCGCCGGGTCGTCACTGGGTAGAGGACAGCGCTTGATGATGGGGTAGCATCCTTCAGGCACGATTGGTTCTGGCAGGTCTTTGAGGAACTTCTTGAGCAGAACAGCAGCAAGGTGTGCATCCCCAAACGACGCCAACGAGACAGGATGACCTACGAAGGGTAAGCCATCAAGTCTGGATGGCTGGACCTCGCATACCTCGATCATACGCCTGCTTCGCTTGGTTCAACATGACAGTGTTGGGCGACCGGCGAAACAGGCCTTCGTCCGTCATGCCTCGTCATAGGAACGTAAGCTTCGTAGCAGTGGCGTTCCATACGCAACACACCTGTACTCCGTAAATATAAGGCGCAGTCTTTGACGACTCGCGGGATACCGCCTTTCTCGCTGTCTGTCCAAATATGAGCGCGATGTCGAGCAGAAGCACGAGCGTCATACCAGCTCCCATAAGGTCCTCTAATGGTATGCCGAACAAGTTGGAGCGGTGCGCTACCGGTAGTATGACTTGCTTCTCGAACCTCAGATTTTCTCTGCTGTCGTTAGCGGGCATACGTGCCATAAGGTGCATTGCTTACTGGTATACAGGCGGAGGGATGTCGATCTGTGTGAGCGGGACATATTGCGCTAGTTCGCTGAGCGTCTTGATGTACTGAATCTTGCGGAAGAACTTTGGGCTGCTTGCGTCAGACAAGAGCCTCTACACGGAGACTGCTACGGACCTGACAACAGCACCAGCGAGGGACACGAGCACTATAGAAAGGTCAGCATTGTATAAGACACAACCTTAAGGCGCTGACTCTTGGAAAACCATGTCGAGTGGACGATGTACTGTGTCGCAACGGCGATCAGTGTCCCGTCTCCGCGAGCCAAGACAACGAACCAGTTTCTTGAGATGCTTCCTGTACTTTCTGCTTAAGCTGCGGTACGCCCTCCATATCCAATTCCAGCCAGGCGTGTGCTTATTCCCTGCGGCGAAGAAGACGACGGTGTAATCGGATTCGACTGGACGTCGCGCGCGTTCGAGAAGAAAGTATCAGGAAGTGAACGGCGCGCGAATACGAAGACCTACCATACAGGTCGAGGTAAGCAAGCACGCGGCTGTGATTCAGCGTGACGGCGTCAGCGATGTCCGTGGCTGGCGCTGCACCCGACGCACGTAAGCAGCAGGTCGTACGAAACGTCGCGAGGATCAGGAAAGGCGCAGGCGCATATTATGACCCTAGAACGGCGTAAGTGGAACTCTCAGAGCTGCTGCGAAGAGCAACGCACATAGGCCGGGTTCTGCGCACGGCAACGAGTCAGCTCTCGTCCGCGACGCCGCTGGCAGCCTTGAAACGCACTCAAAGTCGACACCAGCCTGGAATATGAATCTAGAGACCACCTCCTGCATGCGCTCCTCATCTTGAGGTTCTGGAAGGTCGTCTGATTGCGCGCGGCCGCGTTTCGGTCCCCAGGTCGGAAAGTAGCTCTTGCGCGGGCTCGTCGCGCTGTCTTGCGGCGACAACGGCGTCGACGGCGTCGAGGCCGACGTCGCGAGCTGCCCAAGACGCTGCTTCAGCGACAACGATACTTGCGGACCGCGGCGCATGTGAACGTGATGGTTCAGGGTAGAGTAAAGCACGAGCTGCACAGCCACGCGGACATGCAATAATAAGCTCGCTCTCAGTTGGCGCAGTCCAAGTTCGCGAGTAACATGAGATGAGCATTGAGTAAATGTGCACTGTGCTCGTGTACGTAGAATTACATGACATGTCGTAAACAAACGGGAAAATGGGGCAGTGGATAGTGCGATACTAGGCCACGTCCTTGACAACAGCCTGTACAACGACAAGGCCTGCATTAACGTCGGAGAGGACGAACGCCGTGGCAACGTCTCCCAACGTCTTGCGTACATCGGAGTTGACGGAAGATCCCCTCTCATGCATGAACGTGGTCAGCTCCTTCTGGTGGGACTCGGTCGCAAGCCTGCGCGAGCGTCCGAGCATAACCAAGAAGCGAGTGTGCTCGCGCTCCACCTCCTGCTTCTTGCCCCGTGCAATCTCTGCAATGCGAGCAAGAGGTGCAGGAGTGCTAGTCGCTACGAACTGAATGCGAGTGAGCGCGGAGACGACGTTGTCCGGGTGGCTATCGGATGCCGTCGTGTACTTCGTCCACATAACGTTGTCGGCCGTCTCGGATTGAAGACGAGTCTGTGTAGTCATGTGCCCGTACATGGTGTCGGCCATTCCGGCAGTCTGCAGGTTGGATGAGCGAGGGAACAACGCAGACGCGGAGATAACGTACCGAGATGACGGTGTCGAGAGGCACCTTCTCGAGAGCCACGGAGGCATCACTGTGGACCTGTTGCAGCTCGTCCGACTTCGTAATGCGAACAACGGTAGCACTGATGTCAGGGTTGGCGCAGAGCTGCAGGACGAGAGAGAGGGCAAGACGATCGTCCGGGCCACCAAAGAACGGAAGCAGGATATGTTTCTTTCCGCGCCGTCCGAACGACTCCTGAGACGTGGCTCCAAGACCGGGATCAACGAACAGCGCGACATCAACAGTAGATGTCGCGAAAAGGTTGCGCAAGAACTGCGAATGGACTGCCGCGGACGCCAAGTCGGAACCTCCCGATCGGAACATGCCCTCGAGCGGGTTTGTAGGAGTCGCGACGTGATGCTCAGTATGCTCGAGTACCCAAGACGTCAAGAGCATTTGCGAGTTCGTCGTCCGGACGTGCTCGCCGACGCTCTCCGCGAAATGGTCATACGGGACGACAGCCAGAGCAGACGAGACGGGGAAGTCGTTGATGCCTCCGAATGTGCGGAAGACCGTGATCAGCGGGTCAGTATGGAGGAGGGTGTCCGCGGTGGCGCTCTTCATGACAGCCGAAGTACGGTCGGAGAGCTCGATGAGACGGAGAGCGTCAACGCGAGAGCGCTGAATCTCAGTCCGCTTCGACTCGAGGGCCGGAATCTTCTGCACTGGCTGGAACAGCTCGGCAAGCGACATCCTGGGTTGGGTTAGCAAGCAGCTTGTATCGGAAATTTCACAATACTCACATTGCGGGGAGGTGCTCGATCTTATCGAGAGTCGCGGTGAAGCGCACTCTCCAGGACGATTCGCCATCTTCGGTCCAGTCGCTGGAGCGCTTCACAGGTGTCTCCGAGACACTGGATGCCGGCGCTTCAACGTTGATCTTGCCGCCAATAACCCTCGTCTGGTGCTTGGGTGGATAGATGGCTTGGACGATGGGAGACGTCATGAACGTTAGCCACAGCGCCTCTATGACGAACATCGAGAACAGGCGCTGAGGGGACGTCAGCAATGGGTCATAGGTACTCGAGATGTCTCACGGTATCCAGGATTCCGGCAGTGAGACCGACATTGAGAACAATGAGCTCGACGAGACTGAGGGTTGAGTTTAGCGACGACGCAAACCGCGCAGATCAGGTTTCTCACCCTTTGCAACTCATAAGAGTTCCGACAGTGAACGCTTCCCGCTTCTTGAAGCCGGCGAGGCGTGCGGCGGTAGAACATCCGGTGAACTTGCCAGTGAAGTCAAGCAAACCGATGCTGATAATGAAACCCCAAGTTTTGCCTGACGAAGAATCAGACGGAATGTGGAAGATTCGCAAATAGTACGAACCTTCATTGAGCGTGCCCAAGTCAGTATTGAGGCCGCTGAGCGCGAAGTACTGCGGGAAGTCAGCTCCGAGGATATAGCCATGTCGAGTTGGCAAACGGTGCTTACCAATGGCAGCATTAGCATCATAACAAAGTCCTCGATCTTCTCCGTGATGAGGATGTTCAGTTTGCCCTCGCGTGGGACACTAATTCCGACGATGAAGCCACCGAAAATAGGGTGAACGCCTGTCGAAATTCATTGTTAGCGTGTGGCTACGGATCAGTTGTGTGGCGTACCGATAACGTCGGTGAAGAACGCGGAGGCAAACATGAAAACGAGGACGAATGTGATGAAGAATGGGGTCGGCCCGCTCTCTGTAGAACCTGTCTTCCGGCCGAGCCACTTGATGAAGAGACGCCCAGGGAACAGCACCACGAGCGCCCAACCGATAGTGGCCAGGAGAATCCACAAAGCCGTGAGTCCGCTGGCTGCGTTGACCAAGGAAACGGCGAGCGCGAGAAGAATCCACCCAACGATGTCTAACAACCAGCATTAGCTCAACGGCCAACCATGCCGCTGGCACATACCGTTACCGACGCCGGCAGACAGCACAACAACGCCGACGGTGGTGTCAAGCAGTCTCAATTCAGTCAGGATGCGACACAACACGGGAAAGGCGGTGATCGCAAAGCAGACGCCCATAAACAGCATGAAGTGGGTGTACTCCGTTTCGGGGCTGACGAAATTCTTGTAGATGACCCGGGAAAACCCTGCACCAATTCCAAAAGGCAGAAGCATGCCACCCATACTGAGAAGAGGTTAGAGAAAGACCTGACTGGCTGTAGGCGCGTACCCAATAATCACGGAGAGCCTGGCATTGCGACGAAGGAACGTGACGTCGAGTTCTAGTCCCACGATGAAGAGGAAGAGTACGAGGCCGACGTTCGCGACGAGTGAGAGATATGGACGCGATGGGGCAGGGAAAATGTGCTGCGTGAAGCCGGGGATGTGACCGCAGACGGAGGGGCCGAGCAGGATGCCGCCGATAACCTCTGCAATGACCTTGGGTTGACGAATACGACGAAGCAGCATGCCGAGTGCCTGCGTGAAGATGATGATGATACCCAACTGGATAATGAACAGTCGGATCTAGCGAGCGACGTTCAGCGTCGATTCAGGGTCACAGTCCAGTACTCGACGTACTGGGTTCTTGGGGTCATATATCGTTGGATCCGAGCCAGAGATGAGGCCGCCCTGGACGTTGGAGTTAGTGACGCTGACTTGCACAAGACGCAGCGTGCGTACCTGGTCTGGAGCCTTGGGCGCCGCAGTGCTGTTGCCTGCATCCGCGCGCGCGACGAGCGTATACGCGCGCGAGACGAGTTCAGCGGTCGTCGCAGAGAACCCGGTCATGGTGGCAAGGATGGAGCGACAGAGCACTCGGAACCGGGGCGCGCTTGGCGACCTCGCATTATATAAAGGCTACCGGCGCTTGCCGTGTTGGCCAGCGCTAATTCCGACCGTGTTTGGGACCATTCCGTCGCGGAACTATTCCACAATCGAGTCCAGTGACCAGTCTCCTTGACAATCGCACCATAGGATCCTCACTCAATCATGTGACTATGAGAACTCTTCAGCCCATCACTCTCGCTTTCATCGGGGAACGACGTTGAAGACGGAGACAGCCTCGGATGTCCGTTCCGAACCTCCGGCGAGTTCCTGAGGATCTCGTATCCTGAACTATCGCTTACATCACACGCTGGACTACACCGTAGAACGGTGTGATCCATGTGTGAACATCACGTTATGCAGCGGTGCCTGACAATCCGCCTTCTTGGTGTCCCATAGACTAGCACAAGTGCCTCAGCGCCCAGACCTCAACCTACATGCATGCCGAGTGAAGGGAGAATAAAGTACAAATCTGTGTCACAAAATTCTGTATGTTATAGAGCGTTTCGCCTTTCTTCAACTCTCGCTGTAGGCTGGAGGCGCGACCTTGATGCCGCCTTTCGCTGTAACTGGCGGACCGCCTGACGCTGGGAGCAATGGTAAACGTTTGTGGTTGGAAAGGGGGGTATACGCACATGTTGTGATACTCGAACTGCCGTTGGAGCTTGTCAGCGCACGCGGGCCCTCTTGGTCCGTCTGATACCCTGCGCCGATAGTGGTGAAAGGGGAGATATTCGCCATGTAGCCCTCCGAAGGATATCGATTCTGTCGTTCGCGGCGACGCCTGATCATGTATACGATAGCGACAATAACGAGGCCGAGAAGAATCGTAAATGCGAACGAAATGCCGATGATCACGCCTGGAGAGACAGTAGTAGACATCGAGGTGGTGGCTGGAGTGGACGCATGAGCAGTGTGCGTCGCTGTCGATCTCGTCACACTGATAGTGGAATCATTCCCGGTGCTTGTACTACGCGTAGAGGAGTCAGCACGCATTGCAATGATGTGATCACAAATCTTACGGAGATACCAGAGGCGCTTGAGTGTAACTATTGTCAGGTTAGCAACTGAGAAAGCAAGGAACCCAGAAAGTACGCACATGAAGCAGTCGAACGGCATTTGACGTCCGTCTACATTAGTAACGGTGATCGTATGTACGACACTTGGGTCGACTTCGCGGTCGAAAAGAATAACTTGAGGTACAGGTCCAGTCGACGAGAGCGCTGACCGTCGCACAGCCGGCTCATCGTCAAGCTCAATGTCGATTGCCCCGTGGTCTGTGTCCATACATCGTCAGTTACCCTGCTGATCTCCGGTGGACAGTACACGCACCGGTGTTACGATCTCCCATGTAGTATATATGGGTACCTGAGACTCCGATGTTAGTGAGACGGTCCGTACAGCAGCGCAAGGAGATCAACGCACTGTTCGCAAATGTAAACGACACGGACCCGCCGTTTGCCCTCGTTGCTCGTAGAGTACCACCGTGATAGTATGTATCCGTCGCCGTCCCGTCGGGGAACGTGACGACCCCAGAGAAAGACTGCCATTCGTCAGGCGGGGCGTATGTTACTGCAATGTGCATAACGTGAGGGTTTCGGCCAGCAGTCAGACAGGAAAGATGCGTACCCCGTGAGATGTCACTATCCTCGACCGTAACGTTGAATTGAGCGAAAGCGCGTCCAACCCAGAAGGACAGCAGCTGCCAGGAGAAAGTAGAAGGGAGAAAAGAAAGCCGCGGCTGCAGCGGCCGCATGACGCGAACCAAGAAGAACCAAAGGGCAAGTTAAGGGGAAGGGAGAAGAGGTGGGACAGCGCCGATCATCCCAAACTGGACCCTACCTATAGCGGTTCCAAGCCATTCATGCTGTGCGCCGAGCCACGGCGAACCCTGACCTTGAGTTGATAGGTACGAGTCCATATCGGGGAGACATGATATACTCCCGATGCAGGTTGCACTCGAACAACGTACTCGTCGTCGAGCAGAGTCCGGCCATCGCGGCCAGCGCCAGCGGGGCACCCAGAAACGGCGACTGAGGACTACAGCAGGGTCGCTCCTCATTCTGACATTTGGCACGATGCGCGTCTAGTAATAGGTCTAGTTTTCGGCAGTGACGCGCACTGGTTGGACCTATCTTGGCCTTGTGCGGTCGCGAGCCTCCATGTCCGTCAGCGCAAAGGATTTCTTTGGCTCGTTGCGCATCCCAGTGCGCTCGTTCCCATCGGTGACGCTGGGTTTCTTGCTCTTGTGCGCGTGCAACTATACCTGGACGTCGCCCAGGTTCGCCTCGACCGCCACACGCGCGTTGCGCATTCTTCTTGGCGTACCCGCCATTCTGGGCTTCTACGATTTTGCGTATGGCGATTACGGCGCACAGGGGCGTTTGACGACAGTCGGGATGGCCGTGGTGAGTGACAACTGACCCGCATCGGTCGCGTTCACCAAAAAGCTGATTCATATGATCTTTCCCCCGCCACGTTTGATGACAACTCGAAAAGGTCGGTCTGTACGGAATGATGCAGATCATCCAATGCGCACTAGTGGGTCTGCACGACACCGCACCGCCGCGGTGGGTGTCAATCCGCACGGGGAAAGTGCTGCCGATGCCTGTGACCCTGCGCGACCGCGTCGTGTACGCAGTAGACCTCTCGACATCCCTGCGGGGCACTTCGTGGCTTCCCGACACCAACTGGGACTGGATATCGCGCACAGTACACGGGCAGCAGCAACGCATGATCGCGCGCGGCTTAACGCGTCGCATATTCATGCGGGAGGTACTGGCAACATTTGTGCTGCAGTACCTGACCGTAGACGCGTTCGACACTGTCAACAAGGGACGCGACTGGGACACACGAAGTCTGTACCCCGTGACATCACTGCCGTGGCTTGAACAGCTCCCGCGCGCCCTCAGCGTCTGTGTGGGCACAGTCACCGCCATAGTCGTCGAGCACAGCATCATCTCTGCTCTTTTCGTTGGCGTCCTCGGGGCCCCGGTCGAAGGTTGGCCATCCATGTTCGACGCACCATTTTCCGCGACGTCGCTTGCGGACCTGTGGACGAATCGTTGGCATTCCATATTCCGACAAAGTTTCAATCGTCTCTCCCTGCCCATCCTCTGGATCATTCCGCAGAGTGCGGGACGAGGCGTGCGTCGCTTTTGTCGAGCATTGGCGATATTCTGTCTGTCTGCGTTGTTTCACGTGCTTTTCATGCATCGGCTGGAGACTAATGAACTCTTCATCCATCCAAACTTCTTGGATCTTTCGATCCTGAAGTTCTTCCTCCTACAACCCCTATTTCTTGCATTAGAATGGCTCGTCATTGCACCGCTCGCCCGACGCTTTCTTCCCGAACGATGGCAGACGGTCCCAACTCGGATATTTGCTTGGTCATCTCTGTTATTCACAGGGAGGTACTGGGCAGACGTCTGGGCGCGACGGGGACTGTGGGGACACGAAGAGAAGGTTGTCGGCGCCAGCATTGTACGTGGCCTCTGGAAAGGAGACTGGATCGTGCGGTGAGCAATGACCAGTCGCCTTCACCCACTCTGGCTTCTGCGGGGGACGCGGGGATGGACATCCGCCCAGGTCCACATGCAATGTTTTCCCGCCTCTGGTGCACGCATTGGTTGTTGTGCCCGTGTTTTGCATCTCCCACCTCTTGTCGGATTGTGTATAATATCCACAATTGGACTCGGCTGTTAAACTCAACGACGCTGTTTGCTCTCAGGGACCAGCGGATATGCTGGCTCATGGGTCTGTCATGTTTCAGAGTCTAACGATTAGCGCGGGCCGGATGTGGCGGTGGTACTACCTGAGTTTGCGCTGAGCCAGAAGTCTCAATTGGTAGAGTGTATACAAACACTCGGCGCACCTCAACTGCTCCTGATTGATGGCACAGCTTCTTTCACGTATTATTTGCCTTCGGACCAGTCGGTGTCGCCGGTGCGTGGCGTACCGAATGACAGTAGACTACAGACTGACACCTGTAGTGCGCACGCGCTTTGACTTGATACTTTCCCTCTATTCCCGTGTCCCGTGGGAGTCCGCTGGGACGCGTCATTCCAGTTGGTTGATCAGTAGAGATCAGTAACTCAGTTTGGACGACGCGCGGCGCAGGGAAGCTCTCTTCAATAACCAGACCGTCTGTTACTGTACTTTCGCCGGGGAGGCGTGCGGTTAGGCTGGCAGAACCATTCCGTGGCATTTCCTTCGTTCTCAGGCTGCACCTCAAGCTACTAGTTCTAGTATCGGAACTGCGGTAAGTACCGCCAACCTAAAGGTCTGGCGGTACAGACTGACACTCGCTAGCAATGTGGTGTGTGGGTTCCGGGAATGTTTACATATGCAGAGGCCGAGTTTGGAAGTTCGGATCGGGTCTCATCCCCGGGAGGGATTACTGTCACTGGGGGCGCCCGTCGCGCGCGCGCGCGCGCGCAGACACTGAGTCTAGTCGAGTATAAGAGAGTTGCAAACGTGCTGGCGTTCTCTCCAGACCCATCGTTGGGATCTTGTACCTTGATCCAGCCGGAATGGCAATGAACATGAAGATCCTCTTCGCTGTCGTAGGTAAGCGGACGTCTTATTTCACTAAGACTTCAGCTGACTATTGCACATGTTCAACTCTAAGCCGGAGTCGCTGCGATCGTCGCCGTCTGCATAGCAGGCCTCCAGTTCCGTCGTCGAGACAGACTCGTGACGCATCTCACCACCCAGCAACCTCGCGCCGGTCCCTCCCGTCAAGCCTTGCATCACTTACTCGACATCGAAATTTTGGGAGCCATGAGCCCGCTTCGTCCGCCTCCCGCCTATGCTAGAAATTCGGGTTCATCGGATACGTTGCCCTTATACGAACAGCAGTCGGCATCGTACTAGATCCAGAGATACAAAGGAAACCCTTCTGAATGAAGCGGATAGAACATCTGTAATGCCTGTCAGTTGTACAGGTTTGACTTATCTGCATGTGCACGGATGTAGTGGTCTTGTTGTAGCGTCTTCACTGTATCATCGCCCGGCCCCGCAGACGCGTTGCGCGACTAATACTATCCATCCTGCGTTCACAGGCGGAGATTCCGTCTTCGGGTATCATCTCGAGACAAATGCTCATAGTGTAAGTAATACAAGGTATAAATACTTGCGTTTCATTCAGTACAGTTTCGTCCGATCACGCGGCGTTCTGGAGCACGAGCTGCTGTGGGCTGAACGCGTCTGCATCGTCGGCGGGGTGGCCGCGCACAGAGGTCATGTAGACGAGGCGCTCGAGTGCCTTGTCGATGCTCTGGACGAGGGGATCGGCGTGCGCGCTGCCAAGCGCATCGTGCACAGCGACGGTCATCTCCTGCCGAAGTCGACGTCAGTCAGAGGGGAATAATGAAAGCTGGTTAGACGTGCGTACACCGACAAGAGAGGCTACAGCGTCGCCCGCTGCGTCTGCGTCGTTTGCGATGTCGGATGCGGCTTGCTCGAGCACGGAAACGAGCGTCGCTGCGGTCGGCAGGCGGGTAGACGGTTGCGCTACGGACAATCAGAGCTGTGAGCTAGGTAGCCTGGGTGGATAAGCGTACCGGAGCGCAGTGCAGGAACAAGCGACGCCACTTCGCGCTCGAGAGCTGCGAGCGTCGGCTCACGCGACACGGGGACGGCGAGCGCAGCGGTGGCCAGAACGGCGGCGGTAAAGACAGACGAAGCCGAGAAACGCATGGGTAAAAGGGGGCGGGGGATAAGAAAGAAACAAAAGGTAAGTGGGTAAGAAAGATATAAAAGGCGGGCGTCCAAGTGGCGCCGAAGTGGAAAGAGAACAAGTAACAAAGCGGAGTCGGTGGAGCGCATCCGCAGTTGTCACCGCAACAGCACAGACACCAGGCTTCGAATCGTCACGCATGCAGCAGTCCTGAGAATAATCGGACCCGCTGCACAGAGCTCAGGCTCGGCAGGGACTCCGGTAATGACGCGACAAACCTTCAGGTCCAGATGGTTTATTTCAGTCATCACATCGCCTACAGACAACCATAACATCACTTTCGACACACCAAAAGGACGTTTATCTCGCATAACATGCCGCTAGAGCCTGAACGCGATGCGCTCCCTAATAACCTTCCCCCTCCCGCATTTCCTGCGAAGACGGAGTGACGGCGAAACAGTTCGGAGATATCGAGCTCAACTCCGCATATGTATGCGAACTTCAGGAGTCGTCGCGAGTCCATAGGCAGTATAGAGGCAGCCAGAGTAGACGGAATACAACAAGACGACTTGTCGGAGGTATCTGTGAGAGATAACTTGACCCAGACTCCAGAGTTGGAGAAATACGACGAAGTACAAGCCAGAACGACGGCGTGGGCGGGAGAACAAAGCAGCTTAACAGATATTGACGCTCTAGAGCTTTATTCCTTTCTGTAAGAAGAAGTTCAGTACTAGGGGCTCGACCTTGAACATGTCCGCGGAGGTCTGACTACAGCACTGCCGGCGAATGCCCCAAACGGTCGAGGGATACTGTAATATTGTCTCCAAAAGGCGTAGAGAGGTTGCAATGAGCCGTGTGGCGTATTTAGAGCTGTTAGACACACTGATAGATTGCGAAGATGACCTTGACCGGAAGAACTCGCATAGGGATTCGCGCCAACCGTTTTCAGCACTCGAGGCGAAATCAGCATGTCTGCAAACCACGCGTGCAGCCACAAACATAGGGACCACGCTCGTGGATCTCGGACGAGGACGAGAAACGAAATGAACGGCGGCTAGTAGGTGCGCTTTCGGGTCGGGTTTTCAGGGGGTGGTTCCCTCCTCCGAAATGACTCTGCGCGACGGGTGGTTGCGCACTGCCCTGGCCTTACGTTGTGAGCGTCAGCGGCGGCGGAAGAGGAGGAACGGAGTAGGATATTGCGTGGTGCGTGTGTTGATGCGTGGTGCGCTGTGTGTCCGTAGCGGGCGACCGGGACGCGCTAACGGATGTGGCTGGCATACTCGTCTTGATCGGGACGCTGCAGTTCCAGCG
Organism: Exidia glandulosa HHB12029; assembly: GCA_001632375.1. Classification (NCBI taxonomy): domain Eukaryota; kingdom Fungi; phylum Basidiomycota; class Agaricomycetes; order Auriculariales; family Exidiaceae; genus Exidia; species Exidia glandulosa. The sequence continues at coordinate 11,147 of KV426271.1, read as the reverse complement.
CCTGACGCAGGACTGCGGCGAGAGGCATGCGCGGCGCGCGCGCAGGTTGCAGCGACGACATTGAGCAAGGATGGAGGTCAGTGTCCATCTCAAGATCGGCGATTTCGGGCTCGGCCGGTCGATTCTCAGATCCTCGCTGGTTCCTTCCAGACGATCGTACTCGAGAGACGAAGGGCGTTCTATAGAGCAGAAAAGGCTCTCTAACGCGCGGGGTACAGTATACATCCATCCAGATAACCAATGGTGAAAATGCTATGTACAGAATACAGATGAATGACGAGACATGGGTTTTGGGTGACATGTAGAGCGCAGCGAGCACGATGCAGATGCTATGAAGACAGGCAATGACAGCGAGTAGCGCTACATGACACGGAGAGTGTGACTATGATGCTCGTGAGGGTCCAAAAATGGGGAAATGGGAGTATGCGACGAAGGTGGAAGTCGTGAGCGAAACGTGACCGGGAAGGATGAGGGCGAAGAGGGAAACTTGGCGCGCCGATCACCTGAAGGAATGTCAGGCCGCGAAGAGATACGAGACGGCCGTGACGTACGGCGCGCAGATCTTAGTAGGTCTGGTCGGGAGGGGTGTCCGTGCTGGAGATCAGACTTGAGCTGGCGGCGGCCGAGGAGGTCGTATAGAGCGGGAGGGTGTCGCAGGAACGAGCCATATAAGCTGGTGGCGGCATCCGCGGAAGGTTTGGCGCAGCGCCTCCACCGTCTCCGAGGATTTCTTGGTCAAGGGCGTGCCAGAGAACGCGATCGCGGCGCGGGGTCAGGCGTCGGACGCGCCTGCTGCGAACCCAGTGCCGACACTTGGCGACGCCCAATGCGACTATGATTACGGTGAAGAAGGCGCCGACAATGGCTACGATGATGGCTGCCCAAGTGGTGAGAAGGATGCGTACTGAGCGCCGCTGCTACATACGAAGGACGGCGTTGAGGACTGGATCGTTCATGGTGATTTAGGGAGGATGGATGGACGGAAGAGCACAGGGCGTCCGCCCTATATAGCCCCAGAAAAAACAACCCATGAAGCGTCGGTGCGTAAAGGGACCTCCGGGATCCTTGGAGGAATGGAGAGAAAGAGACGGTGCCGCCGGCCAAATAGCACAGCGCAAATAAACACCGTGCAAACAGAATTCGCGTCTTGGCATCCAACCACCACCATCTCAAGGGTATTCCACATGCTCGAAACACCATCGGAGAGTAGCGATCTACCCTAGGCAACGCAAGACCTGGCAGAGCCGCTGCTTCCGACGTTCCTGGCAGCGCCAAACGACCCGACCGCGACGCGGTGCACGCGCGTCCTCCTCATCGTCTTCAAGCTCATACCCTCGCTGGACGCCCTCTCTTCCGCACATCTGTATCAGGCTGCAGCTTGCCAGCGCATCAGACTCAAGCAGCGACCAGGACTCCAGCGCACCAGACATCCCGTTGCCCGCCACGATTCGCAAGATGGGCCACCCAGGCCTTCCAGACTCCAGGGCAGCCGTTTCACTGACCAGGTCTTGAGGCCTGTCTTCCTGCCCCCCGACCACCCGTGTTCGCCGTCGAGGACGGGACCGCGTGCGACCTTTTTCGCGCAGGCTCGACTGTTCGCAAAAACCACAGGTAGCCCTTAATAAATTATTCTTTCTCTATCCGTACGTCGTGCGAGGATGCGTTGCGAGTGCGAGTGCGAATGTCGATGCGGGCGATTAAGCATTTGCCTCCGATAGCGCTCGCGGGATCAGTTGCTTCGGTGCACACCGGTAGCGGCTCTAAGCGCGCGTAAAGCCGTCCGAATACCGATCGCTCAAATAGCAAGAACAGGCCTAGGGGTTCTTGCGAACTGTGCATGGTCATCGTGCCTCGTTATCCTCACTGTAGGGAGCGTAGCTAAGTTAGACAGAACGCAGGTGAAATAGCCAGCGTCTTCGGAAATAAAGAAACGGTCGTATTAGGTCATTCTACGTGCTGGCTCAGGCTCCTCTGATCTCTAGGTCGATGTCGCGGTGAATGATATGCTTTCGACGTGCGGGGCGGCTCGTAATCCGGGAGACGAGTCTCTCGTTCCTGTGGACTGCTTGGCGCTGTCTGGAAGTAAAGCGCATCTAACTAACGTTGACACTCTGAGAATAAAACGAAAATAGCGACGCCAATCTTTCCAATTGGTAGGGTGCTAAGTATAAGGTGGCCAAGAAGCAAAACTTCCTATTGACACCGATTTCAGCCGCTGGCAGCAATGTAAGGAGCTGGAGGCCTATAAGGAGGCCTCGTACGCCCCCACAATGAGAAGGGTATCACAATGCTTTACCGAGGTCTCTTCCTGCTTGGCGTGGCAGTGGCAACTGCACTATGCGCTCCCCTTGAGGTCGGAACGCCGCACGACGCGTCGCTTGCGCCTAGTCCGTCCCATTTACCATATCATCTCCCCGCTGGACTGCTAATCTCCCATAAACTGCAGCTCCCGTAGTGGACGCCTTACCTCCAAGTAGCTGCCGTTCTTGTTCAGCTCGTACTGTCCATGTCTCACGCTGAGTGCAGTAGATGTCGAGTGCTGCTTTGCCGGTCAATCCAAACGCGATGTGGACGTATTCACACTTCCAAGTACGTCGTGGCCTCTGAGAAACTGTCCTCGCAATCTAATATCCAATGGCAGCCCAAGCAGCGTAGCGGAGTCGACGAAAGCACCAGCCTACGTGGGGCCTATCTGCTCTCATCCAAGTGTCTGCAGTACCAGTAATATTATCAGCGATTACATAGGTTTTAGCAACTTGAAAGTGCATCGGCTATTTGTGGAGCAATGAATTGTACATGTATAGGCTGATAGGCCAACTGGTCACGACTCGGTAGTTGAAGAGAGTAGTACCCTTATGGACAGACTCAAGGGAGAGACTCCAGTGAGGCGCAGCGTTGCGTACGAGAACGGTCAACATGATGCTGCAGCCAGTGTGTCCCAAAACGATCCCGTCACCGAAAGAGGATATCAAGAATGGCCGCTGTAGCTTCGCGGCCACCAAGACAGGACGGCAGGTGGCTATTGGAATGTCACGGCTACGAGTGCTATAGCTGCATGGAGGATCGTCGCAGCGGCAGTCGGACGCACAGCCGGATTCATACATGTATAGGAGATTATCGTATCCTCACTGATAGACACATTGTCTCCCGACTCTCCGGCATAGCGCCGCTCGACGCAACGCTACATTAGCATCGACTATCATGCGTCCGGATCCGTACTCGAGTAAAGTCTGCAATGGAGACCACGTAATGCTCAGAGCAACATGCAGCACAATCGCACTGCACTCAAGACGAACGCGAACGACCGACGCGCGATGCAGCAGAAAGGGGTAGTTGTATTGCTCATACCAGACGCCTTGCAGTTCTGCGAGAACCGCAACAACTAGACCTTATACAGAAAAGAGTGTCCGCCAGGGGGGTAAATGGTGGTGCGGGTGGCAAGACCGGTATCATCAAGACATGAGGACTCGTCAAAGTGCAGCAACAGGGGGGAATAGCGCTCCGATAGGCGCGTGCATATAAACCCAAAGAGAGAGAGAGAGATGAGAGAGGGAATCGGGTGAGAGGGGAGACGGATGTTTTGGGTGGGTGGGTGTCGTCAAGCGTCGTGAAAGACGTGAGCGCGGGCGTAGGTGTCGACCGTTCAGCACTTGGAGCGCGCGTTGAAGTCGAACTTCGCCTTGCCGTTGTTGACGATACCCCATCCGCCGAGTTGGTTGTCGTCCCAAACTGCAAGCAAGTCAGCGCTGAGAAACACCTAGACTACTGGCACGCGACGTACTGTGCGCGAACCACGCAGACCCAGACTTCTTGAACGTGCTGCACTGGTCGTCAAGGTAGTCGAAGTACGCCTTCTCCGAGTTGACGCTCGCGACGGCGCTCGCGGCGTTGGCCTTCCACACGCTCTGGTTCGAGGGCCAGCCGGTCTGGGTAAGGATGACCTTCTTGCCCGCAGACTTGACGCTGTTGATGTCGCTCATGACGTTTGCACGCGCGCCCGTCGTGGCGGCGCCAGAGAAGAACGGCAGAACGTCTACGTATCGAGTTGGTGAGCAAGTGAATGCCAGCAATCTAAGGAGGCAGACGTACTGAGCTGGACGTTATCGACCGCGTTGAGGACGTTCTTGTTCTGAGTGTACTGGTACGCCATGTCGCTCGTCGAGACCGTGATGCCGTACTTCTTGACCTGGCCCTTGACCGACTTGATGGTCGACGCGAGCGCGCTCGCGGAGATGGCATTGTCGAACATTGCCTCCGAGCCGATCTACAAGAGCAACAAACGAAGATCAGCCACGCGGGGAATTGGAAAATCAGATATCCGCCGAGAGAGACTTACGGCAATGCTGCGGATCACATACGGGGCGAGCTTGTTGGTCTGCGCAAGGAGCGGGCGTGAGCATCAAGGCGATGAGCGGTGTAAGGAAAGACCGCAGTCGAACGGACCTTGACAGTGTTGAGGAGCGAGTTCAGGCGACCCTTGTAGCTGTCATCACCGTCGAAGCTGTGAGGGGATTATCGGTGTCAGCGCTTTCCGGTGGGGCACGATGATCCCGGCGATGGACGGCGTGGCACAAGCACTCACCCAAACCTGTGCGGCAAAAGGAAGGTTGGGTGAGCCGATGCCAAGCACTCGGCCAGGGGAGAACGTACCAGACAAGAGCGTAGACGCCAAGACCCGCGTCGTACGCAGCCTCGACGACGTCGTCGAAGAAGCCCGAGCGGTCGCAGGTGGCGTACATGCGAATGTACCGTGCGCCAAAGTCGCTGCGCATCTGCTTGAAGGACGAGGTCATGGAGGACTTGGACGGGCAGCCGTTGACGCCGTAGGAGAAGCCGAGGAAGGCGTACTCGCTGTCGGACGAGCACCACCAGTCGTCAAGGTCGAACTTTGTGGGCGAGTCCGGGGTCTGGAAGCCGGCCGATGGGAAACATCCTGCCGGTTTCGGCTTGGAGACGGTGGTGTTGGTGTTGGCAGTGGGCGCTGGGGCGAAGTTGGCGGCGCCAGTGACCTTCGAGGGCTTCGCCTTGCAGGTGCGGCGGCGCAAGCCAGTTGCGGGTGCCGCGTAGGAGGACGTGGAGAGGGAGAGGGTTGCGAGGGCGAGAACGAGGGACTTGAGGGAGAACATGGTGGCCGGTCTGGAGAGTAAGGGAGTGTCGGGTGAGAAAGAGAGTGAGGTGACCGGTCGGAGTGGATTGAGAACAACGAGGTTCAGGTCCAAGACGCGTTAGGGGTCTCCGAACTCCGCAGCTCTCCTTTTGTTATGCCGATCCCTTGGCGTCTATGCCGAACCTCCGTCGTCGTTGTGCTCGCCGTCGCGCTCAGCCTCCAAGCTTCAGCTCTCAGTGAGCACGGTGCGCGGCCCGAGCTACTTAGGACGCCGCAAGTTCGACACGTGTCGCGCGTCCAACCATGCTCAACACAGGCCCCCGGAATATCCCATTAGAGGTCCCATCTCAACTTGGCCGGATCCGGTGGGGGTTATAACCGTCAAAACTGGCGGTTCTCGGTGGGGGTTAGATGTAGCCTCCGGATCTCCGAGAATTTTCCGGCGCTGCGCGGGCAATGACAATGTATTGAGAGAAGCTCTGGACTGCCATAGCAACCTGCTGTGCTTGCAAATAGGCTCATAGAAGACTCACAGGCAGTTTCTGACCGATATCCCCGAGTTTTTGGTTCCGCGGCTGCCGAATCAAGCCGCCGTCGAGCTACCCCCGACCTGATCTCGGTGGGTGTTAGATGGATGCTGGCAGCGGCGGGGACCCATATCCGGTGGGGGTTAGACGGGGGGTTGAGCCCTCAGAGGGCCCAAATCCGGTGGGAGTTAGATGGGAGCTCTATCGGAATAGTCCGGGGGCCTGCTCAACACGCGCCCAGCCGGCGCGAAACCCTGCCACAGACCCTCAAGCGCCTCAAGCCGCCAGCCTCAAGTCCATCTCGAATTCCTAGGCTGGGTGGCCGGTCACGTGCGGTGCCGCGCGTCGTGGCGGAGCCTGGGATCGTCTAGCCACAGAACATGCTCGGTTGCGACGGCAGCGAGGACGACCGGGAGCGAATACATGGAAGTAAGAGGACAAGGACACGATGCCGGGCGTAAATCAAACGGGAACGCGTTCTACCCACCCAGTCATTGCTCGCGTCGACCGTGACGTCTGCTACCGACCTCACGCGTGACGTCAGCACCGAGATCCTCGACCATCCTCGTCTCTCCTGCGCACCATGTTCGCCTCAACTTGACTCAAATCCGACAGTGGCACAATGGACCTGTCATGACAGAACCCGCGCGCCTATTGTCCGTTCACAAGCGCCCACCCTCGTCCGCTTACTGTGGTCCCTAGACTGCTTGCTTTCTTTCGTTCCACTTGTGCAACAACTGCGGGCCAGGAATGACTGCTCTTTCTGTGTCCGGCTCTTGCGCACCGGCTACCCTCATGTCCTCAAGTTGACCATTCAATTTCCACGTACCGCATGCCTTCCAGCACGGGTAACTTTCTGCTATCCAGTTCTCGTCCTCCGGCCACGCGCTCTATTATCCCATCTCGTCCCGTGCCCAACGACGCAGAGCAACCTCGACGCTCTAGACTTGCGCTGAGACGGCGGGCGATTCAGACAACGCTCCCACCAGACGTGACGGTGTGCTACTACGTACTCGGCAAAGCCACAGCAACGGGATCGCGCTTGGTCGCCCCAACACCGCAGCATGGGCTGCCGTCCTCTCCTTTTTCACCTACACGCGGATTAGCGTAGCCCCACCTTCTACCAGTACTAGTACACCCGACCTACCAAGTGTTGGAGCAGCGACGACCATGGACACGAACGCGAGCGCGATGAAGAACTTGAACATCATGATAGCCAGGTTCGCGGATGGGGACTGCTGCAAATGCTTTGCTCTTATGCATGCGCTGGATTATTGAATCCGGCTTTGCATGCGCCTACCGCGTGGGCGATTCTCCATTCTGCTGCTCCCGTCACCGTGGTAGTCCAATGGCGACTTGTCGTCTTGTCTTGGCCCGGGAGGCCGCGAAGCCGCGAAGCTACAGCGGCCATTCTTGCTATCTGTTTTCAGTAACGGGGATCAGCCTGGCTCAGCTCATCGCAGCATGATCTCCTGGAGACACTCTCCGCTATCACGCCGCACGCCGTTTCGTGGCACTGACTCGTTCTTCCCGCCTTAGTTGAGGTCCTTACAATCTTCGGCACGTACACTGTTGGACTACCAGGGAAACTCTTCCAGCGGTACAATGCGCAACGTGCATTTGACGTTCAGATAACTACCGCCAGTGACCCTCGCCACAGCAGAGTGGTTCCAACGTCACTGTAAAACGAGAGTCAGCGAGAAGAAAGGGGTCCGTCGTCTTGTGCACAGACGTACCTGGTTCAGGCGCGGGCGCCGCTAGAACGCTGTGACCGGCATAGAGGGCGACGATGAGGGTGGTGATGAGAGTAGTATATTGCATTCTGGGAGTGGGGCTCGCGGTCTGAGAGTACTTCCTAGTGTCCTCAGGCTGGGGTGGTCAGATCTTATAGCATTCCCGTGAGCGACGATCCCGCCCGCTGAACGTGACGCTTCCACTGGCAAGTGAAGCACGATCTGCGTAGACTGACGATGTGCTGCGTCGTGCGTCGTGCGGCTTGACGTCTTGGCTGCCGAGGTCGTTTACTCGAGTCAGAACTGTCTCTAACCTTTCATCCATCTCTATTGCCGCGATGTGCTGGAACTTCCACATCTGCGATGAATCTTCGAATTGATGGGGAGATTTAGAGCTCGCTGCATCCAGTACATCGCATTGCATGATAGTCGCAGTCTACACAATATACTCTTCCTAACTCCTTGCGACTCATTCTATGCCTTTACAGGCTTTACGGCGGCCGGCCGACGCCGCAGCAACCGTCATCCTCCTTTGGTTCATGATCACCTAGATGTCCTTTGCGTCAGCTACACCGACACCAAGTCCTGAAGTCTGAGCTGCAAATTGCACGTACCGAGGGCAGGGACAGCGCCGACGACGCTCAGAACGGTCGCAGCGAGGACGAGAGCGATGAGAGAGTTGAGTTTAGCGAACATCATTTCTAAATCTCAGACTGTGACTGGGAGTTGATGCTGAAGATGCCCTCTCCGCCCTCGACTACAAGTGGCTTTTATACCTCTGGCAATGCGCTGCCGAGTCTGCGCGACGATTCCCTTTTGCACCCTGCGCCGTTCAATGTACGCGTATGACGCAAAGATCGTCGGAATAACCGTGCATAGACAGTGTAACACTGTTATCTGCCTTTTCTAGGGTGTACGGGACCATTGAGATAGAGTGGACGAACAGTCTCTCTTCTCTGTTCGCGTACAGTCTCCACTCTCAAGCTGATGCGCATCGTACAGAGCGCAGTGATAGGACAAGCTTTCCTCTACTTTCCGTTCCAGCAGCAGACCACGATGTACTTATCAACTTGGCCGAGATTTCTATGCTCAGGCTCGTAGTGGCCTGTGTAGCAGTCACGGCGACGCAGAGGACGACGACGAACGGTTTTGCTTTTATGCATGCTGGATTATTGAATGCGGCTTTGCATGCGCCTATCGCGTGACGATCCTCCCTGCTGCTGCTGCTCCTGTCACCGTGATAGTCCAATGGCGACTTGCCGTCTTGTCTTGAAACTCGGACTGGCCGCCGAAGCTACAACGACCAAGCTTGCTAGTACCCTTTTGCGGCGCAACGTGGATCTTAACAACGAGACAAATCCAAGCTCTCTGCAACATGAACCGCTGGAGGATACTGTAAGGAGGTGAATTATTACCGTGTCACGCGTCACACGGCCTCGACTGCACGGTAATGAGGATCGATTTGCAACGGTCACAAAGGCGAGACGGTAATAGGATGTCACAAATTGAAGCGACCGCGAGGACGGTTTATATACATTTTTTTGCTGTTCTGCGCTGCGTCGGGGTTGAAATACGGCCCCGCGGCACTTCCGCAACTTCATTTGCGCCGCGCGCGCTTCGGGGACGTCTCCCGCGCCGACTCATCGCCGTCTTCGTCATCGCTGGACTCAATGTAACGTGCGGCGCCGCGCGCCTTGCGTGCGGGCTGCTTTCGCCTTGGTGCTGGTCCCGTATCGCTGTCGGTATCGCGCTCCGCCGTTGCTTCGGCGGGAGCCTTGCGCTTGCGCGTCGAGCTCTTTGGTGGTTCTGCGGGCATAGAATGAGGCCCACTGCGCATGGAATCGTAAGGTCAGCGTACCTGGTGCTGCAGCGGCAGCCGTACGCGTTTTGGCACGTTTTCCCGTCGACGTCTTCGCCGTTTGTTTCGACGGGGCGGCTTTTGCGCGACGAGGAAGAGTCTTGTACGCTGCCTTGCGCTCGAGCTCCGTCGCAGGCTCCTTCAACGCCGCTGGATTAGTGGTGCCTATGACGGCAACGTCCAGGGCGATGAACGGCAGCGTGTCAATCGTCTGGTGGATCGTCAGCCTTCACGATGAGGGACTGGACAGGTGCCAACTTACCTCCGACGGCGTGCGCGTAGGCGCTGGGGCGCAGAGACTAGCCAGCGGTTCCTCGTCGTCGCTGCTATCGCAGGGCACATCCGCATCTGACGCACTAAGGATCGCCGCGCCGAATGCATGTCCTGTGTCATCCATTTCCGCATCCTCAGCGCTGAAGCCGTCATCGTCCGCAGTGTTCATGAACACGTCATCTTCGCTGTTGGACATCGTGAAGTCCTCGTCGTATGCCGCGCGGTCGAAGTCGTCAAAGTCGCCAAAACCGTGCTGAATGTCGCCAGTTCCAGGAGTGCTGTCGCCGTCGTCAAGCGCCGATGTTGTCCAGCTGCCCGTATCGTTGTCCGGGACAGGCTCCCCGTCACTTCCACCGCACTCTGCCTCGCTTCCTGCGTCGTCCTCCTGCGTACCTGCGGCGAGGACGAGAGCACCGTCACTGTCCCGGACACACCTCCTGTCCAGATGATCACGCAGCGCTGCCTCGGCAATCACATCCGCGGACAATGCAGTGTCATCGTCGTCTCCAGTGAAGTCGATGTGCTGCTGCTCGTGTACCGTAGTAAGGTCCGTCGGCATCGGAATTGGTGTGTCGCCCGACGTGAACTGCGCTGAGAACGAGGGATCAGCGAGGTGTTTCAGACAGTTCTGCATCGCGGCATCGCTCGTGATGCTTTCCCACGATAAATTGAGGCCCTGAACAGCGCACTTTGCCCATGCCTGCTTGATGAGCTCCGGCTGGGCAGCTACGTACTTGTACGCATCAACTGCCCATCCGATGGAGGCATCGCGCAAGACGGGAAGAGATGTAGGAATCTCGACATCAACTGCGGCTTTTCCGGCCGCTAGCTGACGTGTGACGGTCCCCACAACCCAGTCAGTTGCAGAAGTCTTGAAGACGTGCTTGATAACTCGCTGGAGCCCGACATCGGCAGGTTGGAAGAGACCAGTACCTGCAAAAGTCATGAACACGGTGGACCTGAAGAGAAGAACATTACCGACATCCACCAGGAATAAACCTGGGTAAGATCCAGGGGTACGTCGCTTTGAGCCAGGGAAGGAAGTCCTCATCCGAGGTCTTGGCGGTGTGGACCGGCCAGACGTCCAGGAGTAGAAGCATGCGCTCCTGCGGCGGAAAGTTATGCTTAGAGCACATCCGAGCGTGGTACGGAATCACAATCTCGTCAATCCACTGTGTCCGCATCAGTATGCATGTTCCAACACGGGGTTGACAGACAGACCTCCTTCATCGATTGTCGCGAACTCCAATGCCGTGTATCGCCATGCGTATGCTTAAACCCAAGTGCCTCCGCTTCTGCCCATCCATCTGCCGCGGGCGATGGGAGACTGTCGATGCGCTTGCCGCCCCAGACCGTCTGAAAAGGAAGCAGCTCTCCCGAGCAGGACGACGTGACCATCATCGTCATCTGTCCGCCCATCCTGTCAAACAATAGACTGCTCACTCGCTGGCAAAGACATACCTGTCGCTTTTCGTCATGTCCATGTACAGTTACCTGCTTTGAGCCGCGCTCCGCCCAGGTCTTCTTCCCAGACGGGAGCAGACTGAACCTGTCAAGAGTTATGGGCAAGCCTGCACTATGTCCGGACCGTGGGAACTTTCCATCCCGATTTGGGTGACCAGCTCGAGTTCCATCTGGCATCCCAATTC
>KV426270.1:48823-60988 GCA_001632375.1 Exidia glandulosa HHB12029 | reverse complement strand
GCGTTTCGACGTGAAAACGGCGCCACTTGCCTAAACGAGACACGGGCGCTATCAAGAGAAGAAGGAACACCCGTCCTCTCGGTGTTCTTACTCTCGCATCCCATTCTATCTACTGAGAACATGCTCTTGCACGGAACGACAATCCCTCAGGCCAATCCCAGAAGAATTCCTTACACTTTGCGACGAGAATGTCTGCGTTGGACGACGACATTAGCAGTGCGACACCTGTCAACTGTCTCCTGTCGTCCCTTTCGAGGTGTGGAGCGGTTTTCACGCTCCAACGCGATTCCGGTTTTTTATGCAAACGGCTGTAAACACTGACCCTCGGGTGGAACGGACGTCTCCATCAATACGTATACAGTACGAGTCATAAGCCCACGGCGCCCCATGCCTAAACTGTAACATATTCTAGCCAAGGTCTTTTTCTAATCCATACATCAATGCGCTCAAGAAGTCCGAGGGCTTGATTTGAATGCCAAGCCCGCACCGCCCTGTCCGCGAGGCGTGGAAATTCACCGGCGTGCCACTAAACTCGATACGTTTTTGCACGCCCCGGTAACTTACATATATTCCTTGTACGGCGGGGTGGCGTTCCGAGCACGGTGTCACTGGCAGAAGCGATGCAAGGACTCACGAACAGTAATGGACCACAAGCTTCCGCACATGCGACACAGATCACCATTGACGTGAGCAGCGAGAAGAATTCGATGATGAGACCCCGAACTACTCTCCGGAGTCGGAGGTGCACGTATATATGTTGTTGATCTTGCGATGGGGTTGTCATGCCACGTTTGCTTCGACTGCCACAGGAATTACGATCACCTTCACACACTACAGCCGTCTCGCTTCAAGTTGGCGATGATATGCATGCTCCTCCGAGTCCCAGGTACGAAGCACTTCAGAGGGTAGAGTGCGAGTAAACCAAGCGCGGTATATATGAATTCGCGTACATCCCAATAAGTAACTAACCCGAGCTCCTCTCCCCCGCTCAAGACGTAGTGAAGTTCGCGCTCGGGAGGAAGTACACCTGGTTAAAGCCCGGCCCGCCACAGAACTCGTTCGCCTCGTCCGTGCACGGCGAGTTGCACTTGGCCTGGTCGACGGATGGGAATGGCAGCGCGACGTTGCCGCACCAGCACCTAAAAACCCAAGTAGTCAGAAAGAAGAAGCGAGTGGGGAAGAGAGGGAGAGGGAGAGCGGAACAAGACGTTGACATACTCTTGCGCGAACTGGAGAGCACCGACCGAGAACCCGCCCGCAGCGCAGGCGTCCAAGCATCGCTGGACGCTCATCTGCTCGTGCGGGATCGAGTCCATAAGCGTCGGCAGCTGGCGATTCGCCACGTCGTCCCTGCACCCATCAGCTATCAGCTATCAGCCTACCTTGTAGCGGGAACGTACTGCGTGCACTCGAGGAACTTCCACTGCTTAAACCGCGTAACCATAAACGGCGGCCCGAGGGTCACGAACGGCTTGAGCAAGTTCAGATACAAGTTGATAGCCCCCGCGCCGCCGCAGGCTTGTTTTGCGTTTCCTGTGCAGGCGGTCGTGCAGTTTACGCGCGGGATGAGTTGTTGGTCGTTCAGGATCGCGTTCCCGCAGAACTACCGGAAGCACAGGATAAGAGACTAGAAAAGGGTGGAGGGAGACGTACGCATTCTTGACCGAACTCAAGACCGGCCAACGCAAGACCGAGCGAGTCGCATTTGTCGATGCAGGACTGGACGGTGAGCGGGCTGACGCTCGGCTCGAAATCGTGCAGCAGACGCGCGGAGGGGTCGTCGCTGTTCAAGTTCAAGTCATCATTGAGCGAGGAGGAGGAGGAGGAGGGGAAACACGGACCTCCAGCAACCGATATTAAGGAAAGTCTTGTAAAGAAGGACGTTGCGCGGAGTTGCCTGGCCGCCGATGCCGATGCCGATACTGATATCGCTCGTAGGTTGAGCGTGCGTCTGGGGTGGCGTCAGAGACGTTCCAAGTTGGACACAGACACAACGGGAGGAGAGCGTACGAGCGCGGTAACCGCAACGAGTGCGAATGCAGTCCAGAACATCGTGAGGCTTGTGGGTGGGCACACATCTCTCCCTCCCTCGACCATAGCCAGAATTTATACCCCTCACGCGCACGTCCAAGCTTTAGCATTGATTTCTTACGCGTGCGTGAGAGCAATCGCGCCGACGGCAGAGGCTTGTTGGGCAAGCTGGCCCCCTTTACCACCTCACCAGCGCGGGACTGAACAACCTTCCAGCCTTCCTCGCCCGCACAAATCACCGACCGGATCTCTCGCTGGCGGGCTCAAAGCGCGCCGGCCAGGTATTTAAGCACAGCGAACGCGCAAAGACCACTGCTTGAACAGACGACGGTGGGTGCAAAGTGGACAAGACGACCAGAAAAGCCTGGGATGTTTTCGGGCGGCAAGTGTTGGACGGTTCGGGAGCAGTTGTGCCACGAGACGGCCAGGCCTGGAAGAGGATGGATTGCAGGAACGCACAAGGGAATAGATGGCATACGACGCGTCAGTCGTCACGGATCTACGTCAACAGGAGGGACCGAGTCCTCTTCCGCAAAGGGGGAGGGTGTAGCAGGAGGATAGGATGATGGCTCGTTCCAGTACTGGTCGAGGCTCGCCGGCTGAGGACGCGGAGGCAGTTGCGGCGCCAGAGCGAGCACGAGACGAAAGGCGTCCTTGCCGTTCAAGTAGAATCGATATAACCGTTTCTCGCGTATAAATCCCAGCGCCTCGTACAGTCCCAGTGCCGCGTTGTTGTCGAATTCCGTCTCGAGAACAACCTGCGCGCAAGAAGGGAAGTATGAGAACGATTGAGATCGAGGAACGTAAGATCAACCTCTGTGGCGCCGCGCACGTGCATCTTGCGTACGGCACGCTCGACAAGTGATCGCGCTGGCGTGGGGGGTTATAGTTTAGATTGATGTGCAGTCCTCGAGCGCACGACCGCCGCACCAATGCCGCGTTTCCGGAACGTAGAGGCCACGCATAGCATCGCAATGTATCCTCGATGTGCACCGTTCTTGTGGGTGCTCTGCTTGCATACTATGACCCCGACAGGTGAACCCATGCCTCGCCTGCCACCCGCCGGAGTCGCTTCCGCCTGACAAGCGTGAGCCTGTGCTTTGTCAGATCGCGAAGTTAAACTCACGATCAAGCATAGTTGTGGCCTGGGAAGGATTGAGCAAGGTCACATGACGCGATTGAATGTCGGTTCAAGACGCACCATTGATCCAAGAAGTATCGGTATGTGTACACGACGTATGGTTCAGATAATTCGCTATGGATCAGCTCAATCACTGTTTGAAGGTCTCTATCCCCTGCATATTGGCGATAGCTGATAGATGCAGAAGACGGTTCCATTGTTGATATGTCAGAAGGCCAGAATCGGTCGCGGTCGAGGACAAGTGGCGGAGTTTGTTGCGCGCGAAATCGACGGTAAATGTGGCAATATTGAGGAGTTTCCGAAAGTCTCGTTGAGAGTGCACTTCAGACCTGTGTTATAAGGCCTCATTTACGGAATTTGATAACTTTAGGTACATCGCAAATCTTCCCGATGCAGTGAGACGGTACCCATATCGCGGAAGGCCAATCGTCTATGAACGCACGGGCTCTAGATATGTACATGGTCATAGCTCACGCCAAGCGACGTTTGCATAACTCGCATGCTTCTACAACGGCAGCAAGGATAGAGTCTGTTCCGACGTAGTCTCCTCTCCAGCATCGCAGCAGCACCTCTCCCAACGTTCGGCAACCCGGCAATGCAAGCAGCCCGTAATCCCACTCTCCCCGCACATGGCGCCCGTAAACCATCTCTATGTCGTCCAGCTTTACCTCGAACGACTTCAAGTGCGGCCATCGACCCATCAACAGGACGAAGGCGGCTGTTGCAAGCGCAAACACGTCCTGGCGCGGTGTCCCAGGCTCAGGACGCGGGGAGCGCCACAAATCGCCGGGGAGAACTGAGGTCGGGATATTGAGCGCCGGGCAGGATGATATGCCGAAGTCGCAGAGTACGATGCGCAAGTCTTCGGTAAGCAACATGTTACAGAAGTGACCATCGTTCCATGCGACGCCTGTATTGTTCGTGGGTGTCAGAACCGCGGAATCGTAGAACAGGCTAATGACAATCTACCTTTAGAGTGCAGGTATCGAAGACCTTCAGCGATGTCCGTGATCCATTGTAACCGGGTTGATCGAGAGGTAGCTGTGAGGTGTGCTGTTATGTAGGCGCCCAAGTCTCCCATTCTGAAATGAGTAAGGACGAGGCCCCGTGGCCTTGAGCTGACGGCCCTGAGGGTGACGATGCGAGGGTGAGGGCCCAGACGCTGTAGAATGCGCAGCTCCGCATTATAGAGTTGGCGTTTTAGGTCGAAGGAGTAGCCGCCCCGGTCGTCGCCTTCTGCTGGAGCTGGCTTCAGCCAGAATCCGTTGTGCGGAGGCATGATTCCGGTACAGCAGCGATGAGAGGATGGAGCTTAAGTAGGATTTCCGACTCGTGTGGGTGAAACGTGCAGCAACAGCATTCGTCGATGCATGATTTCAAGCGCGTACAGCCTGCGGGAATGACATGCAATAAGCACATCTCCAAACATGGCGCCTTGCATGAGAGTTATACGGCCCAGAGACGGCGTTTTTCTTATGATCCTCGTGTGCCCCAGGCGCGATCTTGAGTCAAATAGTGGTCATGGCGTACGAGATGCGCTGCGTGGGAACCCCGAGACAGATAGGGTTCGCACAGAGGTGTGAGGTTAGGTGTCGGGATTGCTGTGGCGGAGGCTGGTGTACGCTCATGGCTCGACCATGCGGTATCGTCTGTTCGCCGTCGTTGTCACGCGCTTCATTCGATGATACACCACAGAGAGGCGCGACGCGGTCCGACAATCCGTAAGGTGAATGCGCCAGTCCTGAGAAGGGGGGTTTTCAGGCGCGAATACAGCTCGCAGGACGATGTCATGAGGCCCAGGTTCGATGTCCGGTGTCAGATCCAGAGCGAAAGTTGTCGGTTCGGGGCCCCTCGAGGATCTGCATCGATACGCAAGCCATATGACGCGCACGCGGTCATCCTGCGCACGTTGGCCCACGGATTTGACTACCCAGATAGAGTGGTCATGTACTTATACGGTACGGCAACCATCAGGCATCGTCCAGTGACATCGCCGTCATTGTCAGCTTTCAGGTTCAGAACTGGTGGAACTTCTCTAGATATTGTAACCTGAAGGTTCGACGCATTGAAGGGCCGTCAGAGGGTCCCAAACCGAGCTTGGTCGTCAAGTGCAGTCGGATCTGGGTCAAGACGCGCGGAACGGGTTCAAAGACAGCACAACAACCTTGGACCGCGTCGGTCACGGTGCCCGACAGCTCCAGCACTATCGGCGATCGCGCACTATGAAACGAAATGGCGCTCCTTCTGCTTCTAAGAACAAGAAGCAGAAAATATCCAACGTCGTCGCTCGACCTGCGGCTGGGCCACCGTTTCCTACGCTGTCACCGGTGTCGCCAGATCTCGAACTCATACGCCTAGATCTGCCAGGCCTTGCTACTATCCCGGGCTTCTTGTCTGCACGCGACTGCGCGAGCCTGGTCACTCTGTTCTCGCAACAGGGGCTGCTACAACCTCCTCGCCTGCCAGGGAAGGGCGAGGCTGCGCGGACGAACTGGCGCTGGCAGGGCGAGGACCAAGCTTTCGCCGATACTCTTTGGAAGCGTTTTGAGGCACTTGTAGGCGAGCTTGAAGGCGACAAGGGTACTCGCGCGAAGGCGATGAACCCGAATATTCGGGTGTACCGATACGAGCAGGGACAGAGCTTCGGAAAGCATTACGACGACAGCGTCTTCGCCAACGGCATGCGCAGTGAATGGTAAGGAGTAACTTACATGCAGTATATCTTACTGACGTTGTCAGGACATTACTCGTCTATCTGACTGGCGTGGAAGACGGCGTAGAGGGCGGCGAAACGGTCTTCTACCCCGAGGCGCGCGTGATGAGCAAGCAGGGCTCCAAGTCGTCGTCTTCTGAAGCGCGCGTTTCCCTGAGCAGGGGACTCGCGCTTCTGCATCGTCATGGACATGAATGTGCTCTACATGAGGGCGCTGCTGTACTCAAGGGTACGAAGTGGGTCCTTCGAAGCGACGTACTCTTTGCCAAAGTGTAATCTGTACGCCAACTCCTTGTGCGCATTTTACCGTATTGTTCGCGTCGCGGTGGCGTTGCCCATGTTGGGCACAGAGAGCTTGACCCGAGCTCCCGTCAGGAGGCAATCACGGGCGACGATTCACGACTGCTGTTTCCTCAGTGGAACGGCTATTTGTGGGCCAGTAAAAACCTTAGATTCTCGTTCGCTCACGTCCTTCCCGGCTCGTGCTGGGATGGACTCAAATCGCTTTCTTTGCCCTGTGGTGCGACAAGCCTTTCATCGTTCTCTACCGTCTGTATCTCTTATACCCGCGGCGCGCATTTGCTCAAGCACTTTGTCTTGGCTGCGTCCTACTGTTGGGCCTTTCTCCTCTCACAGACAATCGGCAGCGGCGCTTCACAGACGACCAGCCTTTGTCAAGGTTCGGTGCTGGGCCGCACCCAGTCATCCTCTGCGACAATGTATCTGGAACCATCTACTTGCAGTCTGCGCAAGAGCATACTTTGTCGGGCCGTCGGACTGAACCTAATTCGGCGAGCTTTTCTCAGGCTGTCATCCAATGGTGGACCTCGCTTCTTCAGCGTGCGTCCAGTGTCAATCATCTCATTGGCTCCAGAGGTCGTCAATATGTTTCAGTTCTCGTTCTTGGACTGCGGCTTTGTACTACAATCCTATTGAACTGACGCTGGACGCGCTCGTAATCGGTGATATCCCGCGTCCTTGCAAAACCTTCCAAACTTCGGGACGCTCACGCTCCTTTGTGGCGAATCACGTTCCACGAGTCTATGCCTACTGTAGGGCTTGGCACATTGCGGCACCAATGTTCCTACAACTGCGGTATCCAGTAAGTTGGGACTCGACGGCGGTATAAAGAGGCGGGTTTGCACTCGTCAGACTCGGACAATATCAACATCTCTCTCTCAGGATGTCTTCTATTCCAGGTACTCTCTCACATCTCCGCGATGTAGACAAGACGATTGAGCTTGTCCCAGGTCCGAAGCATATGCGTCTCGACGTCAAGGACGCTGCGCTCCTTGTCGTCGACATACAAGTCGGTCTCTTTCAACTCGTCAAAGACATCGAGCCCCGGGCGTTCCGCAACAATATCCTCGGCTTCTCTGCCCTTGGGACGTACTTCGATCTCCCCGCCGTTCTCACCACGTCGGCTGAGATGGGTCCCAACGGACCCATGCCCGAGGAGATCACCAGCGCCTACCCGGATGCCGCGTTCATCAAGCGTCCAGGTCAGGTCAATGCCTGGGATAACGAGGACTTTCGTACGGCTGTGAAGGCCCTCGGCAAGAAGCAGCTCATCGTCGCCGGCATCACCACCGACGTGTGTGTCACGTTCCTTGCGCTATGTACGTCAGGAAATGCCATCTCTCTACGACGCAACAAACTCTGATATATTCTCTCAGCTCTCCGTGAGGCTGGCTACGACGTAAGCCCTTTCATATATATGAGACGGAGGCGACTAATGCTCTGCTGCGCAAAGGTATGGGTCGTCGCGGAGGCGTGCGGCACTTTCAATAAGCCCACTGCTGAGCTGGCTCATCTGCGTATGCTCAATGCAGGCGTGACGATCGTTTCGCTTTTCGGCGCCGCGTGCGAGCTCATGCGCGACTGGCGTGACGCCCCCGGTGGTCCCCTTGTGGCCCAGGACTGGTACCGCAAGTGGCTTCCCAACTATGATATGATCGTACGCAGCTACCGCGCTGTCGCTGGAGTGGAGGAGGGATCCGCCAAGTAGTTTTTGCAGCCTGTGCTCCATCGCGTGTCTCGACCTGCGTAGAATCTGTTGAGAATATGACCAGCATCTCCATACCGTCTATTTCTGACAGTAATTCTTTCATGTCGGGACCAAGTTTGTAGCCAGGTGCGTAGGCGAAATATCTTTGAGCTTTTGCACCGTGGGAAGTGTCCCTGATCATCACGCGGCAAGCGCCCGTACCGAGAATGCAACTTGGTCCTGACCAGGACGCCGCCATCGACGACATCCTTCGCCTTTCATGGTTACCATAGACGACCTTCCTAATGAGCTCATGCCTCGCGTTTTCGACGACTGCAAGGACGTACGCGAACTCGTCAGCCGCTCGCACGTCTCCAAACGGTGGCGCGAGGCCTCTTACGAGCATCCTATGTACTGGCGCGACGTGCAGTTCCTTCGCGCCGACATCCCGCTCTTCTTCAAACGTCTAAACCACCGTCCACTTCAGACTGTCAATGTCGCCTGTGTACACCCGCACCAGCCGGCGCTAGACGCGATCTCGGAGAATCTGCACAGGATCGCGAAACTCGAGCTACACGGCAAGGACGAGGGCGTCCTACTATGGACCTTATCACATCCTGCACCGGCCCTGGAAAGCCTCGAGCTCTGGACGACGGCCAATGAGCGGCGCCGGGCTCACACCCCCCGCAACTTCCTCGGCGGCGGCGACGCACCTCGGTTGACCTCTTTGAAGCTGATGGAAGTCATCTTCCCGTTCGCCGAGATCGGGTCCGCCTGCTTTCCATCTGTTCGCAGCGTCGAGATCAAGCACAGCGACGTAACTGAGGGGCCGTATGGAGGATGGGCTGTCCCAGCGGACGCATTGGATCGTTTGGCCGCCATATTTCCTTACCTGGAAAGCCTTCACCTCGAGCTCTGCGAGAGCGATGTCGAAGTGGCCGGTTTGGGCCCTCCACCAGTTCCCGAATTCCCCGCAGATGCGCCATCTGAGGCGACCGGTGCCTTTCTCGCGCGGCTGCGCGAGCTCAAGCTTTGCGATAGTGTCGCGTCATGGTCGACAGTTCAACACATCCCTTTGCCCAAGATCCAAAACGTTACGCTGTCGAGGAGAGCTATCGAGCAGCCAGCTTTCCTTGCTTGCATCCCGAAGGAAGGTCAACTCAGGATTAGCATCGACATCTTCGGCGACACAGACGGTATTATCACGATATCGTCCGCAGAGGGTAACACGGAGCGCACACTCCTCTTGGATCACGAGAACTGCTATGGCCAGCGCGACCTTACGCTCCTGGTGGCGCACACGTCATGGCGCATCGTTACTCTCTCGATCTCTGACATCGCTTGGAACGGCCTTCTGGCTGTCGCACACGTTGGCGCTTTCACCACATTGAAGACGCTGCGCATTATTGTCCCCGACGACTATTGGTATGCGTACGGGGTGCAGAACGATCCCGATGAGCGGTCCGCGCTCGTCATGCCGTCGCTCAGAGTGGTCCTCTTGGACCGAGTACCCGTCCTGGAGGGGTACTCCGAGAAAAGAAGCCTGTTGGAGAGCTCCCTCGCCAGTATCGAATTCGAGTCTCAGTTTGTAACGCTGGCCTTACGCGGTGTGTCGCTCGAGGAGGATCTGGAGGAAGCGTACCGGACTACCTTCCGCCGCGAGGTAGTGTGCCCCACAGGCGGGGACTGGTTGGATCTGGTGATGAAGCTGGAGACGGAGGAGTTCTCCGAGTCGCAGGAGTCATAAACTCGCGAGCTCTGTTAGGCCTCCCTACAGGATTTGTGACAGCAAGGGCATCATTGTTCAGCGTGTGCATATACATACTAGTATGGACCAATGTCTTATAATCTGTGCCATATTGATACGACAATCTGTGCGAGGCTTATTGCTTGAGGGGGGGCCTTGTGTCCTAGGCTGGCAGCGATATAGCTCACGGCACGTCGTCCCTCCTTTATGTACAAAAGCCGCTCCGACTTCTCATTTTGCACAAGACGTGCGCCGAGGCGGACTATACATGGTGGCGTAGCGAACTCGAGGCGTTTCTTGTGGACATTCTCTGTGAAGCGGAGAAGATCACCCTTGCCATTCTCGGCATGTCGCTCATCGAGGACGTGGAAGACGAGCACAAGACGGCGTTTCTTCGCGAGCTGACGGGCTCGTCGCAGGACGATTGGGTTGACCTGTCGACGAACTTGCTTGCGGGAGAGCGACAGACTTAGACTCGCCGTCGGAGCCGCACTCGTCATCTCAGGTTGAACGTGAGATGACGAGTGATGCGCGTGACGTCGAATGCGGATCTGTGAAGGAACACAGAACCATCATAGCTGGAGGTACGCAGGAGACGGCCGAGAGCTTCTCAAAGGCAGCAGTTGATTAGCTGTCTCGTCGTCATCAGTGGCTAGATTTGGAAACCGTTTTGCTGTTTATACTCCATGTTCTTGCCACTGCGCGGGAAATCACCACGTCTCGCCGCTGCTCCGCGAAGCACGGTACGCCTGGCTCCCTGCGCACGTTTGCCTATCGGCCTATGACCATCGAGTGTTGAGGGAGGGTTAGTCATGGCGGCCGTTCCCGGGGTGGACCTCATGACCTACGTCACTGCGCCACCTTGCAACTCATAAAGCGCGTCTCCGACCCTGAGCATGTCTCAGCAAACATCTCATGACTTCCAACGACAACAACCAGGCTGTTTCGACCTCGAATCCCGACAAGAAGCGTGTCGTCGAGTCGTCGAAAGGTGAATAACCGGGCTCGCCCTGTCGTGACATCGTTACTAAGGCTGACCCATAATATTTAGTTTGGACGGTACTCCTTACGAACACTTCATACCTCAAGGGCACGCTTACTCTCGACTACTCTCTCAAACGCGTGAAATCCGCGTACCCCCTCATCGTCCTCTACACCGACTCCTTGCCCCCTGAGGCGCACCACGCTCTCAAGGCGCGGCATATCCCCATGAAACACGTCCCATATCTCGTTCCCAAGAGCCAGCGGGACTACAGCAACGATCCGCGGTTCTACGACTGCTGGACGAAGCTTACTCCCTTTAGTCTCGTCGAATACGAGCGCGTGGTGCAACTCGACGCCGACATGCTCGTCCTGCAGAACATGGACGAGCTCATGGATATCGAGCTCGACTCTCGCAGCGACTCGATGAACTCGAACAGAGTCTTCGCCGCGACTCACGCCTGCGCCTGCAATCCCTGCAAGAAGCCGCACTATCCCAAGCATTGGTGTGTTCGCCGTCACGAGATTCGAGCTGTAAGCTTACAAGTGCTTTATATCGTACAGGGTGCCAAAGAACTGCGCCTATACATCACAGCACTCGTCTCCTAAGCGCGCGCAAGCGAAGGGCGCGCCATGTACGGCTGGGATCGGTCTCCCGAACGGCGGTCTGCAGGTCGTCAACCCTTCGGCCGAGACGTACGGAACGATTCTCCGCGCTCTCAACTCGACGGACGCATCCTCGTACGACTTCGCAGACCAGTCTCTACTCGGCGACGTGTTTCGCGGCCGTTGGGTATCCCTTCCGTACGTTTATAACGGGCTGAAGTTCCTACGCTGGGATGGTGTACACGATGCCATATGGCGCGACGCATCCGTGAAGAACATGCACTACGGCATGAACCCAAAGCCGTGGGAGGAGACAGAGGAGATGCGAAAGAAGCGTGACACACGGGATGAGACTCATGAGTGGTGGTGGGAAATCAACGAAGAGCGGCTGAAGGAGGAGAAGACGCATGGCGTTGACGATGGCTGGTAACGATTGATGCAGAATATCTGTAATGCCACCGAAGGCTCTACTGAACTCAAACTGTATAATTAGCACATGGATGTGGACTAGATTGCTCCTATAATTTTGGTGTTTCTTCCACGCCTGCCGCTCCGTCTGTCAATGCGCAACTGATGCGCAATCCGGTTTGTAAGCGCTAGGCGCTCAGTCAGACAATGAAGACCGTGTATTCCCGCGGTACTCCTCGTGAGAAACATCCAATTTAGGCTTGCCCTTAAACCTTCCGTCCTTGGATGTTACACGTCGGACAGGCGGCCTGCGCGACAGCGGTGTCACGAACCTTTTGGAGCACGACTCCCGATCAGTGCCGCTCTGCCTCAGCCACATACGTGCTGACAAGTCGCTAGTCATGGGCTGCGAAGACATATAAGTGTCTCGAAGTGCAGACAAGCGATGCACAACCTATACCTTTAAACGTGCAGACGAGCAACGTAGGTCTACGTATGGAGTCAGCGGCGACCGCCAATCCCAATCCACGGCGTGTGGTAAACGCTTCCAA
>KV426270.1:0-40436 GCA_001632375.1 Exidia glandulosa HHB12029 | reverse complement strand
GGACCACGAGGTGAAGAGCAGGCAGAACGATCACATGCACCGACGATTTGGCTTTGGCAGTGCGGGACCGCGCGCTCTGTGGCAAATTCTTGTACGTTATGACTTTCGAAGACAAACCTTGGCCGCGCGGTTTTGCGGGCTTAGTTCGGTGTAAGAGTCGTGCCTCAAACCGAAAGTCAGTATAGCGGGCTTGTGGTTGTCAGTAAAATGTCTCTCAAATCAAGACTCACCGAGGTCGCTCCACCTGCATATCAGTTTCCCATCTAGGAGGGAGCAGAGTAAGAATCGGGGCACAAGAGATGGTTCGGAGGGTCTTGGGAAGTACAGGAAGTGCGGATGCGGTTGGGAAACGCACCGGATCCGGAAGGCACACTCGCGGCTGCATCCTCTTCTGGCATAACCCTAAGAACTCTCAAGCTCGCGGGGAACATTGACCCCTCGGCAGGAACTGGACATGAATGGGCTCTGGGCGTCGTGCAGACCACCTCGTCATTCACAATGGGCGCTGACACATACAGTAGAACAAGGATCTTAACGTGCGCAGACGCCGAGCGAGCCGGTGGTCCAGTGCACAGCTCTGAGCGTCCGGATCAGTCGAAAGCTGGCGTGTGTTACAATGGGTACATACAAGCCGAGACGGACAACTGCAAGCGGAGACGGAAGCTTCTTCCCCTTTCTCCCGACCATGGACGTGGCAGAGACGGCAAGCTTTTGACCGGGATCACAAGACGGGTAACACTTACACTCCATAGCAGTCAAGGAGCGTGTAAAGACTGCGTAAAGGGCCATTGTAACCCCGAAATCGCGTGTCGCGGGTTCAAACGCGGTTCCGGACCGGAGCGCTGTGGGGAGACGTCGGGCAATCCTGATCAGCTCTCCTGCCCTGACGAGAACTTCCTCGCTATTGGAGCGACGCCGAATCAAGAGAAAGAGACCGGGGCAGTCGCGGCAGGCAGTGTCGTTGCGATCTTTACGTTCGGAAACGTCGTTGACCATACCGTCCGTGGAGAGCCAGTCAGGGTTGTGCCATGGGGTCTCAACGGTGCTCGCAAACTCGGACCGAGACCGAGCTGAATTTGTCAAGCCCACGTGACTTCGTCCTAGGCGGGAGTGACGTGGGCGGCCTGCGGCGGTCATCGCAGCGCTGCAACGCGCGCAGAGCCAGTGCGGTCAGGGAGATGAGACTGTGAGGGCAGTACACCGGACGGGGTCTGCGCGCGCCTGCCACGAGGTGCCCTGATTGGGCAGCGCCTGTAGGAAATGTTATGTTCCCGGGAGGATAAAGGCCGTCGGATCAGCTAGTAGGAAGTCCGCTCCTTATGCTTGCCTCCTCACCAACCGGTTTCTCGACCCTTCGCCCCGTCCCACAGTGCGTCACTTTGGCTTACCTCATACTGCGGGATATATAGACTGACTCGAGACACGTCTTTTCTTGGCCTGTTAGCCATTATCTCTTTTCATCTTCTACCCGCGGCTTTCAATCGTCGTCGTGCCAGTCATGTCGAAACGTCCAGAGCCGCAACTGTATGTGTGGATTGTCACTATTAACCGCGAAGTAACTCGAGAAGTGAGTCGTTGAATTGTTTTATAATTCTTTGGGTTATGAGGTTAATGGCGACGCCTTTGTTCGCAGGAGTTTCAGCGATTCATGCTTTGCATTGATCCTGGCTTGAGGAAGCAGCTCAAGCCGCACATTGGGCAGCTCCAGGACCTGCCTACTTTGCGTAAGTCTCTATTATACCGTAGTGTCCACGTAGGCGCCGCGCTGACAGTTGGTCCCTTCAGGCCGGATCGTCGCCAACCTGATGCCTCGAATGCTCATGATACGGCAGCGGATTCCTCGTACGCGTTGGAAGTTCGAAACGACGCAATTTGGCAAGGAGTATATCGTGCGTTTGTGCTTAGAGACGTCGGCCGACATCCTCGACTGACAAACATGTTTGCGGGTACATTGCAGCACTCGCCAGAGTCGTCGGCGACCAGGGCCCAGAAGGTCATGGGCTTTAACATCGGCGAACAGGACTCCATCATTGCCATGGCTTTTGCGCAAGGTCGCAAGCACCAGGTGGTTAACATCGGCATCGACGTGATGCGGGTCCCCGACCAGAGGCCGGGGATGGACGTCGAAAAGTTCATTGAGTCCCATTCGCACAAGGTGAGTCATCGGATACGCCTGCCTGGGATTCGCATTGCTCGGGATTGTGGCTGACGTGGCTTTGCGGTGTTCACAGCTTGCGCCCGCCGAGGAAGCCTATGTGGTGCCCGCACTCAGCGCCGACGTCAAGATACGTCGGCTGTGTATCATGTTGACCGTCAAGGAGGCGTACATGAAGGCAATTGCCCAGCCTGCTGGCTTTGATCGCTCTCGCATCACCGTCAACCTCCCGCACAAACTCCTCGTCGACGGTCAACCACAGTACGGCTGGGAGTTCCGGCTCTTCCGTGCCAACGTTGGCGTCGCGCGCCCGAAGAGTGCGATTGCGCCAGTAGAGGAGGAGGTTTACCAATGTGCCACGGCCATTTACCGCGGGTGGAAGGACCGCAGCGAGTTCATCTTCGCGGACGCAGACCGCGAGGAGATGAACACCTGGCTGCAGTTCCTTACCGTGCACACCGTAACAAAGTGTGTATCGGCGTTGCACGTCGGTGCGGAGGACAACCTCATCCAGAAGGAATCGCCATAGCCCTGGCCCCCGACCCTCGCCGCCCACCCTCCGCCTTGTAGATTCTTCCCGCCCTCGCCCACAAGGCGTCCAACGCGCATCCAGTTGCGCAACGGCCGCTCACCGGGACTCCGCGTGCACCCCGCGCGCGCCCGGTCTGTATATACACTCTCGACCTCGACCCGCTGGTGGTCACCCGGTCTCAGGCGCTGCTACCTGCCCGCCAGCGGACTCACAGCGGGTGTTCTCGCACCGCTCCCGCCACTGTAACATAGGCCACGTCTTTATCCCGGCCGACGCTCGCCCACCCGCGGTTTTTAAGGGCGTCTTTATCGTCGCTGCCCGGTCCTCGTCTCGTCTTCGTCTTCGCTGTATATTGTTTGCCCCACCCCCTAACCCCCAAACCCCCCACCTCGCGCCGATACCAGGTCTTCCTGGCCCAGGCTGCCCTCGCACCACGACTCCCATTACGAACCGACCCGACCCTGATCCTCTTATCCAAAACACCCACCACCCACGCCGCTTTCATCCGTTTGGGGCTTTTTTGCGCTATCGTGAATCCGAGGGGTGCCCTAGGCTAGAAACCGTCTTGCTTTGTACTGTCCGTTTGCGTTCCCCGATGTACCGAGATACTTAGTTGATTAGATATTTACGCCTCGAACGAATGAATGAATGAATGGAATTGCCTTCTAATCTACGCGCTCGTCGAATTCAATTGGCAGGCAAGATTAGCTGTAGACGTAGGCTACTTACTCTGAGTCGGCCGATTGACTTTGCGCGTGCCGTCCATGCCTGTCAGGTACGCCATTGAGTCGCCAGTCGAACATGAGGCGCGAAGCGGGTTATCAGATGGACGTGCCTCGTGCATCAGTACGCGTCGAGACGTCGGTGCGAGCTTGGCCCGACGCAGCACGCCTCGTGCATCAGCGTTGCTGCCTCGTGTTCCGAGTCATTGCGGCAAGATAAACACCTCAGGACTCAGCCTCGACGATACACCTGGTTGCGATGTCTTCGCGGAATTGGAGCATCTGACATGAGGCCGTTGAGCGAAGGACTTCGTCGTACGCGGATGTGGGGCATCGATGAGAGGATGTAGCAACGAGTACGTGTGAGTGGCGCGTCGCGTACTGCCCTTGCGCGACGCGGTGGCGCCGTCCCGAGCACCGGCGCCGCCTTGCATGCCGACGATTTAATCTTAGCTGCGGTATGCTGTGCGAGGACACTCAACGAGTGTCAGAGGCAGGGACACCGGGTTTCCATCGCGATCATGAAGTTCCTGACCGTAGAGCAAACGCGGACTGCGACCATTCGTCCCGTCTGCGCAGAACAGAGCATCTGCAATATCGAGGATTGCACGGATCACGCAGAGACGGACAGCATGGAGTGATCAAGCTGCATAGCGGTCAGGATATGACCCGGAGACAGCTGCATCGCACTGCAACTTCGCTGAAAGTCGACTTCAGCTGCGACGGTGCGGAACAATAAGGGACGTAATAAACTCAGCATAAGATCGTGCCTTAGCCTGGAGAGTATCAGCCTGCAAGGCTAGAGACGCTCTTACTGTAAACCCGAGGCACTTCGAGTCGGTTTATGAGTCAGTCACCTGTGTTTCCTCGCCTTAGTCGTGCAACAGTGCAGACAGGGTCGGCCAAATAATGTCACAGCTACAGGTGCTGTGCACGGGCGACAGTGAAGCCAGTATTCGCGAGTGCAGTGTCCCCGCAGCAGAGATAAGCGTGATTGTGGACCCAACTCTTGGAAAGCGGACGAAAAAGGTTGCGCTTTGAGCCCATAATAATCTTAAAGTGTTATCTGCAATACACATCATGAGCAACTTTCATCTACGCCCTCCAATCTGGCGTACCGTTTCGAGGGCCTGCGCCGTTGGTGGGGAAAGGACAGGGTTTGGTGCCGCGGAGCTCCGGATGCAATTGCACTGCACATAGTGAGAGAATTAGAATCATCTAGAAGTAGAATCATCGGATAGCGTGCTATCTGTGACTTGCAAGCGCTCCGAACATAGGCATTAAGTAATGTTGCAGGGTGTCTACAGGATATTGTACAGGCAGCACGTGACCGATTGACAGGTCGCGTGTCGTCATCGGCTTGCAGCGACGATCGCGGCAACTATTGCAGCTTGGCTCTTACCACCATCTTCCCCCAAGAGCCTCTGGTCCCCCGCGCTGCCGCTAGCGACGCCCACGCCACTACGCAGACGCCTCTGGGACCTCGAGACGATTTACACGTCGCAGGTGTCGCTCGCGCAGCTTGTGGGACGTCGGGCGCCAGATGTACGTTTTCGCTGCGAATCAGTCCATATTCTATCGAATCGCACGGGTGATTACGCGCTGCACTACACCGTCCGTGCGCACTGCACTTTTACAGGCCTCAGCTGTGCGTATCGCGTCAGACTATCAGTCTAGCGGTTACTAATGTACACGCCGTTGATGACCCTCTCAGTCCTGACGACTTTGTGCTGGCAAGATCCACACTTCGCGCTCATCCCATGTACTGAGCCTCTTGTCTTATTATGCGCTCGTTCCGCCCTAATTACCAGCGCAGTGCATTATCCTCCGGTTCGACGAATTTCGGAATGCACCCACCGACGCGACCGCGCGTCGCTTCGCCTACGACATTCTTTGAGGAAATGATCTATTCGCTGAATGGTGCGTTGCATCTGGATTCCTTACGCTAAATTATTATACAGCTGTTCGTTCTTTAGCCATAATGCTGATTGTATGCGGTTTACCGTCGTCTTCACCGGATTCGCATTCGCCCATGGTAGCTCTCTGGAGGGGCACAACCATGTGGCGCGGACGCTGTCTCCTCGTTCATCTTTCTGCGCAGGTACCTCAACGCCTTTTAGGATTGTCAGGCGATTTGGACCACCTGCGGTTCGAGTCAGGTGCGTACTTGTTCCGAACAGTGCTCTGACGGCTGCAGGCCCGTCCATCGTTAGGTCATTTGGTGTCATTCCTCCTTCTTACCTGCGTAAGCACCACGCTTAGGTATGTAGGCAGTAACTCCCGTTTAAAGCTGCGGATTTGTGTAGCGCAAAGCTCGAGTGCTGTGCAGTCAACGGCGCGCGCTGTACATGCGAATGACCTGAAAAAGGTATGCATTGTGGATTGCACTGACGCGTCGCAATAGCTCTGCAGATGTCTCGACTCTTTGCTCTGAACGCGTTATCCGGCTCGTATTGCTCTGGGCCTTGAATCTATTGCACTACGGTGTGTCACGAGATCCCCTCAGCTGGCTCTGCTGCTCCAGAGAGACTCGCATCCTGGGCTCCTAGGGAAACATCCGCATGGGCATAAATCGCAGGACGAGTTCGCGGATTTCGACTATCCCTCGCAAATCCGCCTCCGCTACTGACTACTCACTGGCACGCGACATTTGCTTCATGGTTGTGAATGCTACTAATCTGCCAGCTTGTTTCGACGTGCTGCGGACGGCAAGGGATAACGCTTCGTCATCTGGTGCCAGTGTCGAATCGGAGCCTCATTCTCCGTGCTCTATCGCTCGCTCTTGTTTTCATCCACGCGACAGGATCTTCAGTTACGTCCTTGTTTGAGTGAGAGTCGTCTGCTTGCGTTGCTTCTTCGCGTTTTCCGTCTTCCATTGCTCTGTTGCGCTCGCGGTAGATTTTTGGCTTCACCTCGACATCTAGGTCCTTATAGCTAATGTCCCTGTTCTCGGCATACGCTCGCGACGATGACTTTGCCACTTGCTGTGTCTCCATGTTGTGGTATCGGCGCTCCACGTCGACTCCACGTCGACTCTCCTTGAGTCCGACGACGCCTGCGCTCTCTAGACTTGAAGGTGCTATGTCTCCATGCTCTAGGATCTTTTACTGGTCGTCTCAGCGTTTAGGAGGCTTTGCCCCTTTCTTCATCAGGCATGGAAGTATCCAGAACATCCGCGTTTTCATCCGGACTGCCCGGTTGTTGCCGTTTGTGTATACGTGGCCATCGACCTTTGCGACACGCACCAACTCGAAAAGTCGCGCATTTATAAGGGCTCTGTTAACCGCATCAGCTCCGTAACTCTCGTTTCCCCTTCCACCATGTCCCGCTTACCGTCGAGAACACGGGCACGGAGCGTCCTCGGCTCGCTGTCCGTCTTTGCCCTTGCCCTCCTCGCCGTCGTCACGCTCTGCCCCGTCGCCGCCTCGGCCGACGAGGACAAGCGCGCAGAATACGGCACTGTCATTGGTATTGGTACGTGCAGCCTGTTCCAGTCGTCTGCGAGTTGCTGACCATTGTTTTAGACTTGGGTACAACGTGAGCGAAATTTCCTAGGCTTCGTCTTCTTGCGACGCGACTCTGACGTGTCATCCGAATTCCAGCTACTCTTGCGTGGGGTAAGCGTCTTTAGCTCCCCGGACGTGCCTGGCTGACGAATTTTTCAGCGTACAACGTGCGGGCCGCGTCGAAATCATCGCCAACGACCAGGGTCACCGTATCACGCCGTCTTGGGTCTCCTTCACCGAGGATGAGCGTCTGGTCGGCGACGCAGCGAAGAACGCGTACCACAGCAACCCGGAGAACACTGTCTTTGACGCCAAGCGTCTCATCGGCCGCAAGACCAACGACCCGGAGGTCGTCCGTGACCAGAAGCACTGGCCGTTCAAGATCGTCGACAAGGCCGGCAAACCGCTCATCCAGGTTCAGCACAAGGGCGAGGCCCGTCAGTTCGTGAGTCGAAACGGCGTCGAAATTGTCTGCAGGCGCTCAATTTTTCGTGTAGACGCCCGAGGAGATCAGCGCCATGGTCCTCACGAAGATGAAGGAGACCGCCGAGGCCTACCTCGGCAAGAAGGTCACCCACGCCGTCGTCACCGTCCCCGCCTACTTCAACGACGCCCAGCGTCAGGCGACCAAGGACGCGGGCACCATCGCCGGCCTCAACGTCCTCCGTATCATCAACGAGCCCACGGCCGCCGCCATCGCGTACGGTCTCGACAAGAAGGGCGGCGAGCAGCAGATCATCGTCTACGATCTCGGTGGTGGTACCTTCGATGTGTCCCTCCTCTCGATCGACGACGGCGTCTTCGAGGTGCTCGCCACCGCCGGTGACACCCATCTCGGTGGTGAGGACTTTGACAACCGCGTCATCTCCCACTTCGTCAAGCTCTACAAGACCAAGACCGGCACCGACGTCTCCAAGAACCTCCGCGCCCTGGGCAAGCTCAAGCGCGAGGTCGAGAAGGCCAAGCGCACGCTCTCCAGCCAGCAGTCTACCAAGCTCGAAATCGAGTCGTTCGAGGGCGGCAACGACCTCTCCGAGACGCTCACCCGCGCCAAGTTCGAGGAGCTCAACATGGACCTCTTCCGCAAGACCATGAAGCCCGTCGAGCAGGTCCTTAAGGATGCCGGTGTCAAGAAGGAGGACATCCACGAGGTGCGTTTCTGCGTTGTGCCGATTGTGGGCGTCTTTATTGACGGGACGTTCAGGTTGTGCTCGTCGGTGGTTCTACCCGTATCCCCAAGGTCCAGCAGCTCCTCAAGGAGTACTTTGGCAAGGAGCCGTCCAAGGGCATCAACCCCGACGAGGCCGTCGCGTACGGCGCTGCCGTCCAGGGTGGTGTTCTCTCTGGCGAGCAGGGCACCGACAACATTGTCCTCATCGACGTCAACCCGCTCACGCTCGGTATTGAGACGACCGGCGGTGTCTTCACCAAGCTCATCCCCCGCAACACCGTCATCCCGACCAGCAAGAAGCAGATCTTCTCCACCGCCGCGGACAACCAGAACACCGTGCTCATCCAGGTCTACGAGGGCGAGCGCGCGCTTACTAAGGACAACACCCTCCTCGGCAAGTTCGAGCTCACCGGCATCCCGCCCGCCCCTCGCGGCGTTCCTCAGATTGAGGTCACGTTTGAGATCGACGCGAACGGTATCATGAAGGTCGGCGCTGCTGACAAGGGAACGTGCGTACCGTTCAAACCGTATGTGTGTGCGCCCGAGCTGACGCCTTGTGCAGTGGCAAGGCCGAGTCTATCACGATTACGAACGAGAAGGGCCGTCTGTCCCAGGACGAGATCGACCGCATGGTCCGCGAGGCGGAGGAGTTCGCCAGCGAGGACGAAGCTCAGCGTAAGCGTATCGAGGCGCTCAACAACCTGAGCAACTTCGTCTTCGGCCTCAAGAACCAGCTCGGCGACCAGGAGGGTCTTGGTGGCAAGGTGCGTTCGCCGTCCTCGGCTCTTGTCATTCTCGCTGACGTCCCGTCCGTAGCTTGACGACGCGGACAAGAAGAAGCTCCAGGAGGTCCTCAAGGAGACGACCGACTGGCTCGACACCGAGGGTGCCGCGGCGCAGGCCGACGAGCTCGAGGAGAAGCTCGCGGAAGTCCAAGCCGCCGTCAGCCCGATCACGAGCAAGATCTACGCCGGCGCAGGTGGCGCGGCCGGCGGCGACGATGAGGATTTCGACCGCAGCCACGACGAGCTGTAAGCGCGTCCGGTAGATTCGTAGGAGGTGGGGTTGGGTGGAGCATGATAAAATGTGCCTCGTGTCCCGGTTTTCCATCGACTGTCACTGTTTCCCTTGCCCGCACTTTTTTTCCGAGCATACGATCCAAGAGCTATATATTACATTTCTCTCTGCCGGACATCGAGTGCGTGCGTGCGAAAGGGCTGTGGGTCACCGACTGTTAGAAGTTGGTTCCTTCCTAGAGTAAGACCGGAGCTGACTGTGAGCGAGATGCATCGGAGTGGGAGTCGAGCACCGCAGGCTTGATCTCATCCCTTCTCCCCGAAGTTTCAAGCGTCCGGCCGTGCGAGATGTCGGCACTGGTTGTGGCGCCCATTCCTTTCTGCGTCCCCGGGCAACGTCGCAGAACGGGCATTCTGGGCGCCAGCCTCCCCAGGCGCTCAGGTCTGAGACTCGCAAGCACATGGACCCAGTTGGCTGGTCATGTCGTCGCCGACATTGTCATGCGCCAGAACGCCGTCGGGAACAGTGTGGCTGACCTTCTAGCTTCCCTGTCGCAGTGCGACCCGTTGTGGCAGGATCTTCCGTGGCGCGGGACGAGACGTGGAATTTCTGCCACGACGAGCGCTTCCAAGGCATAGCATGGATAGGCAAAACACCCAGCAAGATCGCCTCGCGCGCTCAACCGCTCGCTGACGATACTATAAATCACCCCTCTCTCCTAAAAACGGACCGCAAGTTTTATTGCCACAGCCCAACTTTCGCTCGGAACCGCTAGGGGCTGTCTTCCTCAACTGCTCCCTCAGTCATCCGCTCATCTGCTGCGTCTAACTTGTCAGCGGGACTCGGTGGAATGCCATCTCTTTCTGCGACCACCATGTGGCCGGGGCAGCTCAACGTCGACGTCCTCTGCTGCGTCGTCGAGTTCGTCGACCTCCCAGGTCTTCTCGCGCTCGCTTGCACATCGCGGCTTCTGAGGCGCATTGCGACTCCGGCACTGTACGCGCGCGTCGAACTAGGGTCGTACAGCGCGTTCTACAGCTTCGCTCGCACCCTCGACGCGTCTCCCACGCTGGGGGCATTCGTGCAGAGCTTCACCGAAGCGACTCCTGGATTCTTCTACGACGAGCGGGGTCCACCGCCCGACGGTGCCCAGACGCTGGGTGGCGCTCTTAGGCTGATGCCCAACTTGCGGGACGTAACAATCGTATCGCACCTCGAGGTCGACGCTGAGGCTTTCGCCCAGGACCTGCGTCCGCTGCATCTCCGCTCCCTGGCGATCCTGAACGTCTCCCACGAGATGGCCGCTGTTCTCCAATCCCTCTCACCGATACCGCACCTTATTCTTCGAGGACAGCGTTCCGTATCCACGATGGTCGCGTCATACCTCGTGCGATGTCGAGAGAGCCTGCTCTCACTGGAAACCGATGGAGATGCTTTGAGGATCGCCTTAGACGCGGATCCTCGAGCTGTCTGGCCCCGTCTCAAACTAGTCCGACTGCGAGGTGACTGGCCGAACGCAGGTCTTGCATCGCTTTCACAAACATTTCCGTCCCTGAACTTCGAGCGCTCGACTACCAAGTCGTCCCGACGCGCGCAGGATCCGCACAAACGCGCCCGACAATGGTCCATCCCGGCCATGTTAGACAACTTTCTCTCGACAGTCTCACTCTCCCGCATGCATATGATACGATGACGCCTTCTTGCAACTGTACAGTAGTACACACTCTCGGGCTTGAATATGTGGTCGGTATCGTGATTGTGCATTAGCCTGTAGCGAACGTTGTACATCCGTGCGTCATGAGGAAAAGGACAGATGTACACTGCGTATTGACGTCGCGCTAGGCGAACAGTAAGACAATCCACTTGGTCAAAACGAACGGAAGAGGTAACGAGTGTGCAGCCCCAGATTGAGCCAGAATAAACAGTAAATAAAACAACGAGGGGATGAGATAAGTTACGTTGCACAGCATGACAGGACGTAGAAGCATCTCTCAAAGCGTTAGTTAGTGAGCGAGTCCAGGCTGGAAATATGAGCGCTCGTCGGATATCCAAGGTCTATGCTGCGGGAGCCCCATGGGTGACCACGCTGTCCTCGATGTGACTGCCGGACTTGCGACGCTGGGCGAGTCGACATCCTTTGGAACGGATTGGACGAAGGACGCGAGCGTGATATCTTCCTTCCGCATGTCCTTACGCGCGTGGAAGCCCATGTTCGTGCTCGCGACCTGGATCGAAGAAGGCAAGTCGGAGGCAGCGCCTTTTCGACGCAGGTTGATCACCCTGAGAACTTCAGTAGGATATCGCTACACGGTATGCGAACTTACAGTCGACATGCCTATACCATGTCAGCATGAGAAACAAGTTGATAAGGCGCTTCACGTACCAGAATGTTAGGCAGGAGCATCCCCATTGGAACCATCGTGCCGGACATAAGTACTGTAGGCCTAGGAAATGTCGTGAAATCACGTCAAGCCAGTTAACGGGATGATTACTTACCCTAGGTTGAAAGCACCGTTGATGATATTGATAATCGATATCGCAAGGAAGTACCCCGCGCCTTCACGAATGAAGATGCGCGTCATCTTGCTCGTGTCGGCCCATTTCATCTTCATTTTCAAAGCGTACTGTGACTCCGTTAGTGGACTATCCGCTGCATCAGCACCGTAACATACAACCAGGAAGACTAGCGTGGCTATGCAGTCCCAAAGCAGGGCCGCAATCTGC
Organism: Exidia glandulosa HHB12029; assembly: GCA_001632375.1. Lineage (NCBI taxonomy): Eukaryota > Fungi > Basidiomycota > Agaricomycetes > Auriculariales > Exidiaceae > Exidia > Exidia glandulosa. The sequence continues at coordinate 28,609 of KV426270.1, read as the reverse complement.
AGGTCGTGGGCGTCCGAGTCAGCGTCACTCTAAGGGGGCGCGAGAGCATGACACCGATTGGGGAAACGTACGAAGTATCCCTATAGAGAAAGAAGGTGTCAGCGCGAGTTCATGGTAAGGGCCAGGGAAAGCGCACGCTGAGCCACTTCTCGTTCGACCCGTTCACGGGGTAACAGCCGTTCCCCATCGGTATCACTGCCAGTGAGAAAGCATGTCAGCCTCCACAGATGTGAAGCAGAGAATGGAGAATGTGCGTACATACGGCCTCCACTGCTCCGACCCATGCCTGGTACCCTATCACTCCAAGAAATGTCGCCATAAGGAATAGCGCGACGAAGCGGTTGGCGCCCGTGAAAGCGTATATCCGCAGGATAAGGATACCTGCAATTCTTTTCAGCCGGAGGAACGGGTGAGGAAGAGGGGAACATACTTGCGGCGCTGGCAAACTTCGTGGTTGCGCGGTTGACATCAGCTTCTGAGCCCCTGAATGTCGACGGGAAGTGCCAGGAACTCACGTTCGGGATCGCAATGAGCATGGGTATTCTGAAGATCTTCTCGCAGACGGAGCGGTCATGGTCTATTCCTTGTACCCAGAGGATGACTGGGTACGTGAGGATAGGCCAATATCGACAGAATGCGTATGCGACCTTGGCGCGAGAAACGCCTTCGGTGAACACCTGCGGGCCGCATTATTTCTTGCTCTCGCCCTGGATATAAGATCCTCACGAGTTTGGTCTCCTCATCTAGACTGGTAGCGGGCGTCAGCGATGCAGGAGCGGAGGACGGGCAAACGCACCACAGGAACCAATCGTACAGCACCACGAGATCTATGCGTAGACGTCGGCGTCACCGACGAGGCTGAGCAAGCAGTGACCTACATGATGCTACGTGGGTGTACCGTGTTCTGTGGAGTGCGTCAGCCCTGCGACGACGAGGCGCAAACGAGGGAGAGCGTACACTTGCGCAAAGTGCGCAGCATCAATCAAGATGCCCGGAAAGCTCTCGCCTCCCAACATGCCCGTTCCCGAGCTCATGTCTATCCTGCCGCCGAAAGCTCAACGGCGCGTGGATTATGGGAGTGGCGAAGGGGAGATGCGGGAACTCGCGGGATCCCCTGCATGAGAATATCACAGTGCAATTACATATCGCGACGTGAGATCTTGCGAGGAGGTGCTTCTGGCGATGATCCGCGAGCGCGTGTTTGGACAAATATGGGAACTCGCCTGCACATGGGCTAGGAACGAATCGAGAGCACTGTGCCGCTCGAGCCCAAGAGCGGACGACAGCCCCCCTTGCGACTGTGCGGGCTGAAGACATTGCCCTTTCCTAATACGTGAATGATGCAGCTGCAAGATCCCAGTGCGATCACAGACGATCGATGTCCTTTTTGGGACGATCGTCCGTGAATCCTTGCGCCAAGATAAGCCTCTCCTGTCCGAAACGCGGCGAGCGAGAGTACCGTATGCCTCCCATGATCCATACCTGCAACTCCCCATGCAGTACCACATTGATACACGGCCATGCGCTCAATTTGACTGAAACGAGCATCAGTCAAATCCAGACCGGTGTCTCAAGCAGCACACGCAGGAAGAAAGGTGCCACCGCGAGTGGCCCACCACCGTTTCTAACTTATACGAACGATACTGGATTCCAGCCGTTTTTGGGCACGTGCACGGATTGGACGACGGGCGAACATGAGGCAGAGGCGACAACAGTTGGCCAGTGAATTCAGCTTCTGGTGCGATATACAAGAGGACCGTCACTTCATCTTATTCTGAAGCCAGGACCATATGATCTTGCGCGTGGCGACGTCCTCACTCGCGGGGGAAGGCGCGAGCTTCTTCAAGTTCTCGTTCAGCCATCCGCCTTCGCGCTCGATAAGCTTCCTTCCCTCCGGATTAGCGGTGAGGTAGAACGGGATCTCGGCGTAGCTCTCGACCGTCTGACCGATGACGAAGCCGGCAAGCCAGTGGATCCAGACGACGATGCTTGATTGGCCTGAGTTGGCGAGAACGGCGGTACGCACGATGCCAGGGAATAAGTGCGTGAATTGCGCGGTCGAGATCTTCGCGAGTTCCTACAAAAGCATATGTCAGAGACAAGTAGCGCAGCCTTAATCGTCGCATGGACATACGATCCATGCGGAGTCGATGACGGTTACATCGCGCGAAGTGCTCTCGCCGAACATGCCATACTCGCCACGAGCCTTTGACCCTTCGAGAGTAATGTCGTCCACGTTGAATGGCTTCTTCCCTTCTCCAGCAGCCATGATGGCCATGGAAGAATGCTTCACGAGGTCGCGGAGATGATAGGCGAGAAAGACGCGCGAGAAAACTTGGACCGCGAAATGCGAGTCGAACCCGTCTTGATTCGGAGCAACATCGTATGCGTTAGGAGGACCGCCTAGAGTTCGCTTAGTACCCGAATACGCGATGAAGCTATTTGAAAGAACCTTGAGTTTGTATCAGATAGTCGACACCTCTGTCTCCCGCCGCGGTGGAAATCTCTTCCACGACTCGCCGAAGGTCGGCCACGATGTTCAAGTCTGCAACGAACAGGCGCGGCTGCGGCGACGAGGAGGGAACAAGCGACCGCAGCTCTTTCAGCTGGTCATTTCCTTGTGTACGATGAGAAGCTGCTCGTCATGAGTCAATGGTGCCAAAGGAACGCACCTCGCTGCGCATTGCGCACGACGATCCAGACCTCCGCCCCGGCCTGGGCAAAGCGCGCTGCTACGCCCCTCCCGATTCCTTGCGAGGCGCCAACGACAATGACGATGCTTCCCCGCGCGTTGACGGATGCGTTAGACGCAGAGATACTTTGAGAAGAGCCCATGCTGGTGACGTTCTTGACAACTTCGGGACTGCGACCCCTTTATACTGCGGGTGAAAAGTCCCTGCGTTGGACGCTGACTGCTACTCGTATGGATGATTACGAGGGTAATACCTGCAGCTCAGTCAGCAATAGCCTCAGATTTGACTGAACGCGCGTTCTGGGCACGAACTGGTTCACGGACACACGGCTTTGTCAGCTTTCGAGAGCAATCCGCCTGTAAAGCACCGTGTTTGAGGAAGCGATTGGCCGTTGACACTGATTTGACAGCATTCACGAGCTGCGCAATACCAAGTGGGCGGAACAATCGGACGCCGTGCACCAGTGTCGACCCAAGACAACGGAAGTAGGAGGGCAAGATGCGGAAAGAGCCGGCCACGGGCTTACGCCCCTCCAGCCTGGAACTATGTAAGCCACTTCCCTCATGTTCGAGAACATAAACATCATGACGGCCTTCTTGTTCATTGTTACGCCTTCGGGAGTCTTAGCCCTTCTAGCATACGACGACAGACCACGAAGAGCCTTGGGTCGAGTACCAACACGACTTGATGAGATAACAATGTCCCAAACGCACACAGAGTGGGAGGGGTAGTATCGAGGTATCATGAGCCCGGTGCGAAAAATCCAAGGACACGGCGCGAGATGTAGAACCGTTTCCGAAGTTCTTCCAGATGTTGAAGCTACTCCCATTTCCAAGAGGACGACAGAGGTAATCGTAGTATGTAGACCTTTTACTCCTAGTCGTCCCATCGTTTTCCCTCATCTACGAACTCGGAGCTACAGCGCGCCAGCTGCGGACCAACATGTCATAAGCCGGGAGCCACTTGCTGTAGAAGTCCTCCGCAACCTCGACTCCTCCAGGCGCGGCGCGCCAGTCGCGCATAAGCTCGCAGCCCACGCCGAAGATGGAGGTGATAGTGACGCCAGCTTGGAGCATACGCTGATTGGCGAGCGCCCCGGTCGGTTCGTCGAATGTACCACTCGCCTCGGCCACAACCCAAACCTACGGGAGGTTCAGATTTAAAAAATAACATTGGCAAATAGAAGGAGAGAGCGTACGTCGTAGCCGGTCTCGCGAAGGGCTGCGATGATGTGAGGTTAGACGCGGGCGACCGGGCTGAAAGTGGAAGAAAACTGCTCACAGAGTGCGAGGAACGCGACGCAAACCTCGCTAGTAATACCCGCAACGATGAGCTGCTTCTTCCCTAGCCCGTTGACGGTATCGCGGAACTCCTTGTTGTCCCACGCATCCACTTCGCCCCCGCGCTTGATATACGGCGCATTGGGATGATCGTCTAGGATCTCCTGAAGGAGTGGTCCGTTGGGTCCCGTCTCCGCCGAGGTGGTGAGGACGGTGGGAAGGTTGAAGTACTTGCCCAGAGCGGAGAAGGCGAGGATGTTGGTGCGGTAGGCGCGCGGCTCGAGGTCGTGCACGAGCTGGAAGAGGCCGACTTGCAGGTCAACGACGAGGAGCGCCGCGTCACTGACATTAAGACGGTTGTACGTGTACGCATTCGCGACTATGGCAGTCTATCAGACGTGCGTGAGCATGGAGAAAGAAACGAACCAGGGGCAAGCGACGACACGGCAGCTGCAGCGACTGCGAGGAACTTGGTAGCAAGCATTGCGGATGGAGGAGTATCTCGTGAGATTGAGGACCGAGATGCAGGGAACGTTGCGCATGGAGAACGCGTGTCTTTATACCCACATTTCACGCACGACGTCGCACGCGCCGCGGCAGCAAAGCCGCATGGACAGGCGCTTGCAAGTGCAACACTGCATCCCCGCTGTTCTGCGCATCAGGATCGACGGCGCAGGCCATTGTTGCCAGTATTTCAACGCTTTCCGAGCAACGCGGCCATGAGCCGATTACGTGCTCGTGACCGACGACGAAGACGATAGAGCCAGTAGCAGCGCGACGAAGTCAAGACGGCGAGGAGCGATCATGTTCGAGCGATGACACAGCGTGGACTGGCGCGCGTCTAAGAGCCGGCGACATTCTGATGGATAGGACAACGTCTGGTCACGGCGCAGAGCAGGGAGATGCAATAGAGTTTTGATTTCGTGTATAGGCGAATGGGTAGGAGCCTGGGTAGGTAGATCTGGAACTGGCCGCGGTCTGCGCTATGAGTGGCAAAAGCCAAGAGACGGGTGCGGCCTTTGAATCTGCGTCGCATCTTGCCCTGCCGCCATCATGGTCAGCAAAGCCGCTGTCATAGAATCAATAGACCCTCATTCGTCATTCTACAGGACTATGTGCTCGGTTCGAGCGACGACGCGACTCAAGACGCGGCACCACGTGCGTTACGGGGTATCTAAACCTCTGCATTTCCTCACACGCACGTCAGGAATTGATCACAAGCTGCCAGCTGAAGAGCTTGACACGGAATTCAAAAAAGAGTTTCCACCTGACCCTATCATAGGTAGCGAGATGGACGACGCCGCGCGCGTCTGGAAGGTGTATCGCAAGGAGGCGAACGCCCACGACACTGCATTGCTCGATGGTTGGAGCAGCACGCTCGACATCCTCCTCATATTCGTGAGTACACCAATATTATAGTATACACTGTCTAACCCTGTCCAGGCTGGTCTCTTTTCCGCGGTTGCGACGGCTTTCGTAATCGAGAGCTATCAGCTCCTGCAGCCCGACAGCGCGGCTTATACGGCCGCTGCGCTGTACATTCTGGTATCCGCGACGAACCACTCGACCGGAATAACGCTTCCTCCACCACCAGACCTTCAGTACGCGTCGTCGCTTGCGCGTTGGATCAACGGTCTTTGGTTCACGAGCATCCTGCTCTCGCTCATCGTCGCCCTGCTCAGCATCCTCGTGAAGCAGTGGATCGGCGAATATCGCGCTCGTAATCTCGCGTCCGCAAAGAGCCCGCGCGCCTGGGCGCACAGGCGCGAAGTGTACTTCCAAGCGCTCACCGCGTGGCCCGTCGCAGAGCTCGTGTCGCTGCTCCCGATTATGCTGCACATGTCGCTGTTCCTCTTCTTTGCCGGCGTCATTGCTTTTCTCTGGACGCTCGATATCACGATTGGAATTTGGATCATCTGCCTAGGAAGTTTGCTCTGCGTCTTCTACCTCGGGTGCACACTCGTTCCGCTTTGGATTCCGCAGTGCCCGACCTCCACGCCTCTCGTGCACCAGTTGCGCAGGGGAATTATGTCGATTGAAATACTTGGGCTTCGAGCCTTCGCTGCTGCTCTGCCCGCCTTCCTGAAGGTCAAAGACAGAGTCGTCCCGCGCTTTCTGACTCGACAGCGATCTGCGCTGTCGAGATTGCAGGACTCTGTATCCATCCTGCCTGTTACGATTTCTCCGCCTGTTGGCCAGCCTGAGGTTCCCATGGCGCTGCAGGATCGTATCAAGGAGATGGTAGAACAAGTCACCGCACAGCGCCGCGACATAAGCGCCGTATCCCAGCGCATCGAGCAGCGGAAGGACGAACTTGACGGTTCAGCTATCTATTGGATTATCTTCGATGTCTCTGATTCCGATGCAGTTGCCGTCGGAATACAGGCCTTGGGAGCGATCCACCCCAGCTCTCTAATGGCAGAGCGTTTCAGACTCCTCCACCCAGTGAGATGGGATAATATTCTCACTCGCTCTGCTGCAGGAACTAGTGTCGCTGAAGCCATTAGAGTGCACCGGAGCCAGGCTTGCATGATGCCCTCTGGGAGCGATTGGATGACCTTCAGTCGGGTTTTCGACGTGCTTCTGCATCTGTGGAAAATCCCGCTGCTCGGGAGCTTCCGGAGCGAGCAGAGCACGCGGAGCAGCCGAAGCAAGGTGGCGAATTTCCTAACTTCCGGAGCAGACCGGTCTGCTCCAGAGCGGCTCAAAGCAGCTCTGGAGCAGGTCAGAGCAGCTCCGGAGCGTCATGGAGCACACCGAGCAGCACCAGCCTGTATACTTTCCTTTCCCTTTCCTTTCCTTTACTTCTCAAATCGGTAATGAAAGTTTAAACACATGATTTATAACGGTAAGTAAATAACTACAACTGCAGATATGGCTGCACGGGTACAAGCTTCCGACAGTGTCCTACGCACTGTGTGCTAACCGACATATATAATGTAGCGACGGCGAGGACACCTAGATAATTTATCGTCGTCAGCGTGCGCCTGACTCATACTGAGAACCCACGTACCGCATACGGTTCAGCTACTAGCGAGCGCGCGTCTGGCTGCTGGATGCGGCCCCGGACAACGTAGCTGATTGCGTGCGTCGGTCTGCGCTGATAAGCAAAACTCGCTGAGTAGTCAGCCGAGCACCGCGCTCGCAGGAAGGGCACGCACCAGCGGACGATGGTGGGGCGCGCAACCACTGGCGAACAGCGTCTCCCATGCGGTGCGCGCAGCCACGAACGTTGAGCACGTCCTGATGATGATGCCATCAGCATGGTTACCACGACGAGAAAAACTCGTACCGACGTCGCCTAAGCATGTGAGCTCGGGGTAGATAGAGCTACGAAGGAGGTCAGTACACGCGTAGATAGGCAAGTAGGCACTCCTGGGATGTGGAAATAGAGGGCGGGAGTAAAAGAATCAACGGAAAGTGCGCGAGCAGCAAGGAGACCCAAGGACAGGCAGCAGTAAGACGAGTACGTGAGACCAGCAAGTCATAGATGTGAGAGCGCCAGAGCATAAGTAGGACGTGGCCACGCGAGGGGACTGGGTCAGGAGAGAGGCGCCGGCGGCGAGCGAGTCAACGAGAGGTTGGGACCGAGGAGCTTGAGCCTTGATAGGGTGTCTTCGTATGTAAATGCGGGCGCTGCGCGGGTAGAAGTCGCGAGGGTAAATCTTGTGAGCGGGAAATGTTGCGCGAGCGAGAGGAAACGGAGGGGAGGGCAAGGGTGTTTGAAGGTCCGACTCAACCAGCCGTCCAAATTGGGCGGGAACGCGTCAGCGGTGGGGACTTAGCGAAAATTTCGACCTGTGCTGGTTGCCGACGCGTGCTCCGGAGCGGTCAGAGCACGCGGAGCAGAGTTGGTGCAAAGCGAGCAGAGGGGGCGGCTCTTTCCGGTGCTTTGCGTGCTCCGGACGCTCCAGAGCACTCGGAGCAGCCGGAGCAAACCGCCCTGCTCCCGAGCAGCGGGTTTTTACAGATGTGGATTCAAAATACCCTGATTCACTTGCTCTCGCCCAGGTCTTCTCTGTTTATGACCATGCCGGGCTGAACCACATGGCATCACCGTCGCTTACCTCGACAGCCATCCATGTCATGCGGGCGTATGCTCTCAGCTTTTCACAGCTCCTCCGTTATCTGGCCCTTTGCGACTTCGAGACGTTCTCCAGTGCGGACTGGAATATTGCATTCGATGCCCTCGCGGCGGACAAACTGCGTCGGTGTCTACGCATTCGATGCTCCTCACTTCCACCTGCCTTACGCCTCGCGGATCTACTTGCACAAGCTCTTACCACACTCGATATTTTTGGCAACGATCGAATTAATGCCACCTCAACCGTTCATCATCTTCTTCGATGCTATCTCAGCCCTGATGGACTCTCGGCATCGCCATTCCTACTAGAGTACCTAGCCTCTCATCCAATGACCTCCCAGGCCGATGGCCGCGATATACAGGCGGCTCTTGACTGTCTTAGTCGTTACAGTACCGCATGCATACTGCGAGAGGATGTCACGACATCGAGATTCCGACATGCGGTCACTTTCACTCTTCATGCTGCACTATGTGTGCATCGCGCCAGGCCGACGGAATACTTCTACCCTTGGGGACCTCCCACCAGTATTGCTGTAGCGTACACGACTTCGCCGGCCTCAGCTCCCATCATCTTAGACGTGTTTCTATCCCCGTCCCCCGCAGAAGGTGTAGACCTCTCGATTTGGTCAATGCTGCGCACGTTCGAGCTATCATTCGAAGGGATCAAGTTCACAGAGATGATATCAGTCGCGTTATGTGCGTATACTCAAAGAGTACGGGTAGCCTCCGAGTCTGATAGTCTGGCCTATGTCGATCTTTTCTTCGCCGAACTGGCACCCGGAGATGTCGTCGCAGCATTGACCAAGTGGACGTGGGATTCCCAACAGCGGACGTTCCATCCCGCTTACGGGGGCATGGTTGTACACCTTGTTCAGCATTGTTCAGAACTTCGCCCAGAGTGGTGGCTCGCTGCGCTTCACTATGCTGCCGAGCACTCCACCTCTGAGGACGAGCGGCGCGTGGTAAACACACTTAAGGACGAGTTAGCGCGCCGCGGTCCGTGTATCCAATGTCACAAGGAAGTCGGATACCCAGCAGCTGTTCCGACGAACGCGATACACGCTGCGGCTCAGAGCGCGTCTTCTCTTCCTCCAATGTCGACATAAAGTAGCGGACGAATTTGTCACCTTCCACACTGTATCTACGAAGCCCGTCTTACAGTAAAGCTTGGTCATTGAACATCGATACTAGGAAGAACTCGAGTCCATCGGGGATGTCTCAGTCGACTCTGACCGTCATGAGGGATGCTCCGGACTCTCAAGATACTCACCAGAGACTGACGCTATAGATACCTTACGGTCCATGTCAGTATGAGCCGTACATGTCTGAGAGGCCTGAGGGTTGTCAGGACTCAAAAGCCCGTATGGAAAATAAGCAGAGCCTGAGCAGCATTTGCTGTCGCCAGCTCCGGACGTACTTCGCCGCTTATCCGATTTAGAGGCCTCAAAAGACTCAAGAGACGTCCACAAGACATTGGCTGTGAATGCGCCCGAGATGCGCCCGAGATGAACCTGTAGTAGGAAACAATCCGCTTCCGATCTTCCTCCGTTCGAAATTATTATGAAACAAAGTTACTATAGTATTCGGGGTATCGTCCAATAAGAAGTCACGTATACAAAAGTTGTCCATTCGTTCATCCACAAGTCCCATTCCTCGCCTCCTTTCAAGGTACACGACCGCAAGAGTGTTCACCGCGGCACTACGAAGTAGTCATCGGCGATCAAGCTGCTTCTCATTAGCAACAGGAGGATGTCCGAATCTGTGATCAGAGTCTTGTGGTGACTTGTGATCGGAATCTCCGTTGTGTGGGTGAAGGACGAGCGCTAATGTGACGCCGATAATGGTGGCGAGAGCGAATAAAACGAGTAGTCCGAGAATGAGACGTTTGCGAGCGCTGCGCTTGCGGACAGCATCCGGTTCGCTGAGAGTTGGATCACTAGTACCCGGGCTGCGTAATATGAGACCTCTGGTCCAACGTTTTTCCCACGGAGGGGGTTATACGTACCTCGCTTCCAGGTCCTGCCCTTTAGCACTGTTGATTGGCAAGGCGACGACATGAACAGTCTGGGCGCCGTCCCCGCCCTCCGGGAACTGGATCTTCTTCTCGGGTAGAGGTACTAAAAGCGTGCTCGCTGGACTAGACGAGCGAGAAGGAGGCTAAAGCGAAATGACCGCGCAGAGTCAGTCAAACGCAAGGTCCACTGGCAAAGCACGCACCTGCGAAGACTCCATGAAAGGCAAATAGGGCTTGGAAAAGGCGAAGGCGAATGCGAAAGAGAGAGTTTGACGAAAGGGAGAGAGGAGTCAAGCTGGCGAGCGGTAGCGGGTTTTATCTTTCAGTCGCAGCATAGACTCCTTGTCCGCTGTCAACGAACGGTCCCGGTCAAGTTTATGATCGTCGCAACCGCGATTCCTATGCTCAGTTACAGTAAGCTGCGTCCATAATGAAGAAAGCTGGCTGTGCCGCTGTGCGAACCATTCACCCCCCTAACGCGGTGCGGGCGCAGATCTGTCAGTTCAGTGTTGTACGACCACAACTCCCTGATTTGCGTGTTTGCTCGCCGCTGGGGAAGCTTTGGGCGATCTGTTTCGACGCCGAAGCACCTCTGACGCCGCAGTAAGCTCTGACAGTTCATCGTCCTGTCTCCCGCAGCGCTGCGTAGACGGGTGAGAAAGGCTGGCTACGGGGTGTTGGTAACCGGTGTTCTTATAATAGACCGTAACTGCACTGAGTTCGAGGCGAAGCTGCTCGTCCCAACTTGTGCGGACGTGCAATGCCCTTTGCCAATAGTAGCGCTCGAAAATCTCCCATCGACGGTAACTTGATAACGGCAAGTAATAATCCAGATGCTCGCCTAAACGGCAAACGAGGACGCGGAGAGTCGTATAGAGTCCAGCATCCATCGCGAAAGAGCACCGGGCGAAAGGAGCCGGCCGGGATTTGCTCGCCAAAAAAAGCGACTAGAGTCCGTGAATACCCGACAATGATATGCACAACGGCAGAGAACGCAAAGTCGTTGAGTTCTTTTTGTATTTGATGGCGCCGATGTCGTGCAGCGCGTGGGCGGGACTCGAGCCTGTGGTAGTGGAAGGAGGACAAGCCACGAACAGGATCCGCGCGGCGCATCCGGTCGGCGCCGCTCATTCCTCTTTTCCTCAGCCCGTCTCGAACTTCGCCCGCGCGACCCAGTCCAAGCTATGTTGCCGAGGAAGACGCAGGACGTGTTCAGCGATGACGAGGTCAGGTCCAAGTGCGTGCCCACCTTCTCCGCGTCGGGACTGGTCCCTGCCGTCCGCGCTCTGCTTGTCGTCTTCCTCGTCGCACGAACAGCTCGTTATTAAGCTTCCTCGCCTCACTGTCCCTCATTGCGTCGGCTCGTCCAGTTCAACAGCTTGCTAGTACCAGCTTGAATGCGCATTCCGTGACGTTGTACTAGCTCAGGTCTAGGATCGTAACACCGACTCAGCGATCCCTTCAGCGGGTGGGCACTATCCGCTTTGACTCGCACTCGTATAAACTGACTTACTGCTTCCAGACGTCGCGTTATCCATCGTCTGTGGGATGCGAGCGAGCGCCCAAGCACAACCCCTTAAGCTTCGGTATCAAGGCGTCAAACTCTAGGAATCCATCGTAAGTCATGTTGAGGAACGACAAAACGACCTGTAATAGGTCACACGATAAGTCACTTGTGAGCTCCCAAGTGTATCAGCATCTCACCCAACGTGGAACGTCATTAGATGGCAACGGCCAACAGAGGCGACACTCAGGCTTGTTGGGGCCCTCCCACGTCGCGAGTTTGGAATGGATGTAGCTCAGCATGTCTATCTCGGGGGCGGGCGCGCCGAACATGACGGTGTTAGGATTGTCGCCGAGCTCGTTCAGACGGCCGTTGAGAGAGGACCCCCGAATATACTATGAGATGTGACATCCTAAACACCCGATTCCGAACCTGTTTGATGCGCGCTCTCGCGCATCAAATTTGGCTCCGCTTGCTTCCGCGGATGTCACATCGAGCCTCCGTCTCTATCGGAAGAAGCCGTCGGAGGACGGATTTAAGCCTCCGCAAGCGAAGCGCCGGTGAAGCGCCCAGTTTGATGCGCGCGAGGATGTCTCTTCAGACCCTCTCGGAGCGATTTGATGCGCGGTTGGATGTCTCATCGGCCCGTGCAACCCTATGGTTTGATGCGCGCCGCGGATGTCACATCTCATAGTATATCCGGGGGTCCTGTTGAGAGGCTCAATTTTGATGGCCCAGCCAGCGATCAGCTCGAACGTTAATACGGTAATGCCCGCCAGCGCAGCCAGGTCATTACCGTATGTCACGGCTGCGTCCCGTAGACTAAGCTCGAACCCTCCCCTTGGAGGTGCGATGGGCTTGGTGCAAGGAGGACGGGACATCAGACGGATGGTACAGTGGCGATATGTGATAAGGAACCGACGGACCTCGCCAGCCTTTTATACCTTTGTCGAGTGGCAGTACTCATTGGTTCTGCGGATCCGGTCTTTTGAACGCAGCCGCCGTACAGGACCCGCCCAGAGCAGACAAATTTAAAGACGGGGAGACTCGGAGTCTAACAGTCTGGGGGGCGTGCTGGTTATAGTCATTGCACAACCGCGGAGACAGGTGTGACCTCGCCTGCTGCAGATCATTGTCTTGCTTTACACATCCACATCAATCTCAGTCCTGAACGTCAGGAGTGTGGTCGGTGCACCATATATCTTTACGCCGAAAGATAGAAGTCTCCACGCCACGTATAGACACTGCCACGGTGAGAACTATTACTGTTACAGTGGTAGAAGAAGTCGAGTTGAGGACGGGTTCGTCTGGGTTCGTGACCGCGTCAAGGCAGGCCGAGAAGCTCTTTCTTCTGCACAGTCTCATCATGGGTAGGCTTGTCCGTCGTTGAAAAAACGTGTGGCGTCTTGAAGAGGAACCGAGTACGAGTCAGCAGAGTAGCGACATGAGCCAAGAGTACGTACTCGAGCCACTCCCGCGCCTGCTTCGTGCCCTGGAAGGTATCCCAGACGATTTGCTTCTTCACTTCGGCTGAGAGTCCGCCAAAGACTAGCTCGAAGATCCGTTCTTTGCAATTTCCGGCGAGCGCTGTCAAGTCAATTGGCTGTGGGCTACAGTACTCCCGCGCTAGGGCTCGGTATCGAACCTCCGAAAAGTTCAAAACCGGTTTTAAACCCGTGAGGGTTTGAAACCTAGGTTTGAAACCATGTTTCAAACCCCGCACCTATGTACGGTGTGGTTAACAGAGCCCGCGGACATATGCGGATTAAAGCGGTCCGAAGCGTCCACACAGAGCTTCCAGTACGCAACCCATGACCGGAAACAGTACCTGTATGAAAGAGCAGAACATCAGACACGCACCGAAGGTGCCGGGATCGACTATACCATATCCAGAGGCAAAATATATACTTCCGGCGGTTGCAAACACCTCTCCGGCCTCGCGAGGAGGGTTTCAAACGCGTTTGAAACCCGGAGTTTCAAACCTGGTTTCAAACCTCCAGCCATTTACCGAGCCCTATCCCGCGCGCTTATTCGTGAACATGGTACGTGACGCGCGCAGACTGCGTTGTCGTCGCTAGACTATCTCGCCGTGTGCGTCGACTGTCGTGTTTTTCTAAGGGACTTGCGGCAAGGAGCACGGCGGGGACAGGAGGCGGAAGGCAGGACTTGTTCATCGTGCGCGTACTCGGATGTAAGTTTAGGCGTGAGTGCAATGACTTTTGAGGTGATGACCAGCGAGTATTCCCAAGTGGTCGGCCCTAGACTTGCAAAAAAGAGACGATATCTTACGGCGCTCCCGTTCACATCGATAATCTGCGGGAGAGATTCACGCAAAACAGTGAACATATCACGCCCCCGGTTCCGGTCGCGGCTCCATCCGGACAAGTTCCGCCTCTTGCCTTCGAGCCATCATCATGGTCAGGACCTATCGTCTGGGTACGAGCAAAGGCTGACAAATGACTTGCAGGACTATCAACACGGTCTGAGCAACGATGAACCTGATCGGTCTCCCGCACGTGCGCTGTTTCCGCGACGATTCTTTGCAGTTACTTACAGGCCGTAGCGATGGACTACAAACTACCGCCCGAGGAGCTGGACACCGAATTCAAGAAAGAGTTTCCACCTGATGCCGAGATCGGTCGCGAGATGGACGATGCGGCGCGCGTGTGGAAGGTGTATCGTAAAGAGGCGAACGCTCACGATAGCGCGTTGCTCGACGGGTGGAGTAGCACCTTGGACATTCTACTTATCTTCGTGAGTGCTAACTTTTGCTGTTCATTGCGTACTCACAGCGGTCAGGCTGGTCTCTTCTCAGCAGTTGCGACGGCTTTCGTTATCGAAAGCTACCAGCTCTTACAGCCCGACAACGCGGCGTATACGGCTGCTGCGCTGTACATTCTCGTCTCCGCGACGAACCACTCTACTGGAATAGCGCTTCCCGCCCCACCTGACCTTCACTACGCGTCGTCGGTTGCGCGTTGGATCAACGGCTTGTGGTTCACAAGCATTTTGCTCTCGCTCATCGTCGCACTGCTCAGCATCCTCGTGAAGCAGTGGATTACGGAGTACCGTGCGCGAAATCTCGCTTCTTCAGAGAGCCCGCGCGCCTGGGCGCACAGACACGAAGTGTACTCCCAAGCGCTTCATGCTTGGCCCGTCGCCGAACTGGTCTCGCTCCTTCCGGTGATGCTTCACCTGTCGCTGTTCTTGTTCTTTGCCGGCGTTGTCGCGTTTCTGTGGACCTTGGACATGGCCATTGGGATCTGGATAATCGTGCTCGGGGCCTCACTCGCTATCTTTTACATCGGCTGCACTCTGATACCACTCTGGATCCCGCAGTGCCCGACGTCTACGCCGCTTGTGCATCACATTCACAGCGGCATCATATCTCTTCGAATCATTGCTCTTCGCACTTGTTTGGCTTCACTGCCGCTCATCGCCAAAGCTCGAGACATATTCATTCCGCATTTCATGATCAAACGCCAGGAATTGGAGTCCTCACGAGCCTCCCATAACGTTTCAACGCTGCCTCTTCACGTGTTGCCGCCCACCGCTCGCTTAGAAGTCTTCGATGTGCACGATCGCTTAAAGCAAGAGATCGAATGGTACATCGCTCGGCGCCGCGATAGAAGCGGTATCTCAACACAAATCGAGGGGCTGAATGATGAGCTCGATACTTCAGCCCTCCGGTGGCTCATGTTTGACGTCTCTGATTCTGATGCAGTCGCCGTTGGAGTCCAGGCTCTGGGGGCATTGCATCCATCCTCAAAAGTGGCAGAAGCCCTCAGAGCCTTTCAGATTCCGCTTTGGAATGCACTCACCCGTTCGTCCTCGAGGGCTGGGATTGCCGACGCCGTCAGGGCTCAACGAAGCGCGCTTTGCATGCGGTCAGAGCGGAGCAATGAATGGTCCTTCTGGGGCGAGATATACGAAGTCCTATATCACTCTAACCTCCCTGACGCTCTCGCTCTCATCCGACGTCTTCCCGCGGAGAACCGTCCGGATGATCAACCATCTCGCTCATCCACATCAACAGTCGTTCATATCTTCAGATCGACCGAAGTACTACTTGAGGAGCTACCGTCGTACCTCCTGCTATGTGATCTCAATCTCTTCACCGTCGCTGATTGGGACATCGTACTGGACGTTTTTTTGGCACAGAAAGAGCTGCATCTATGTCGATTACGTCCCAAGACATATCCGTATATCTCACGCGAATTTTGCCTCGCGGACTTGCTTGCACAGATATTTCCCAGACTGAGTGACGAGGTCGCCAGAAGAGCAACCGCTCGAATTATATATCGTATCATCGTCGACCATTACACCGCTCCAGACCCGCTGTCAATGTCTCCTTTCTTGCTGGACCTCTTATCGTCCCATGTGCCAGAGCACAGGCGAGACGCGCGTAGCCTTAGAGTCGTCTTCGGGCACCTTGAGAAGTGCATACTTCTTGCGGACCTCGTACCGAAGAAGTTCTGGGTCGCAGTTGCTCGAGCGCTTCACGATGCTATAAAAATCGAGCGCCTGTCAGGAGTCTTCTACCGCTGGCCACCTTCCATTTACGCCAAGGCCTGCACCTCGTCATCCGACGTGCTGACGATATTTGACACAATCATGGGACCTTTCCCTGCTCCCGACATTGAACCATCGATATGGTCCATGTCCAGAAGCTTCGGAACGTCCTTCCCCGAAGGGCTTCGACTGACAGATGATCTCGCGGCTGCCCTCTGCCTATGCACACGACATTCAGGGAGAACCCCTCAAACGTGGCAGTACATCGACATGTTCTTCATCAAACTTGGTCCTGGCGATTTCATCTCTGGACTTAGCCAGTGGACGTGGGATCCACGTCGAAATGTATTCAATTCACTTTGGGGCGAATCGCATGCGGAGACCTTGGCCGTGCACCTGACCCAACATTGCTCCGAACTACGTCCCGAGTGGTGGCTTGATGTTCTCGCCTACTCCCAGACGTCCGCCTCCGAAGGCGAACGGGAGATGGTGCTCGTGCTCGAAGCCGAGTTAGCGCGCAGGGGACCGTGTATTGAATGTCCGAGAGAACTCGGGTACTGGAGATCCAGCCAACAGCGCACACCTATAGCACAGTAGTCCGGGGATGATGTGTATACTATACGAGTTACAACTCCCCAATGACGACTCAAACTCGCAATGGGGACCGTAAGCTGCCATTGGAATCCTAAACGTGCTGTCGTCGTCATTTAGACTACAAGGTGCATCATGAGTCAGTGTGGTTCAGGATGCGGGAGCTAAATGATACATAACAAAGTAGTAGCCTGTGAATCAATAATACCACAATACTCGGAGTATCGTCGAACAGTACGTATATGAAAGTTGTCCAATCGTTCACTCCAAAGTCTCATTTTTCGCCTTCAAGGTACCCGGCAGCGCCTCATATCACCGCGGCACTCTAGTCGACGAATGGATATCAGCGGCTCTCGTCTGATTAGCACAGGGAGAGTTTCCTAACCTGTGATCAGAGTCTGGCAATTTGTAATCGTAATCCCCGCTGTGTGGGTGAAGGACGAGCGCTAATGTGACGCCGAGGATAGTGGCGAGAGCGAATAAACCGATTAGTCCGAGGATGGCGCTGTGGTTGCGAACGTTATCCGGTACGCTGAGAGTCGGATCACTAATACTTGGGCTGCATAAGGTGAGAATTCCTTTCGCGTGGCTGTGACTGAGGAAACGTGTACGTCACGGTACCTGGCTTCCAGATCCTGATCTTTAGCGCTTCTGATTGGCAAAGCGACATGAACCGTCTGGGTACTATCGCCGCCCTCCGCAGACTTCTCTGGGAAAGACACTAAAAGCGTGCTCGCTGGGCTGGACAACCGGGAAGGAGGCTGAACCGAAGCGACCGCTCAGAGTCAGTCCAAACGCAACGCAACATCCTGCCAGTGCCAGTGTGTATTACGGTCCCGCACGCACCTCCATGCAATGCAAATGCAAATAGGGGGGCTGGGTAAAGCTGGAAGGTGAAGGGGAAGGGGAGGAGAATCAAAACTGTCGATGAAAGGTGAAGGGGAACTTTAATGAGCAGCTGCGGCAGGTGGCGGTCTGATGATGCTAAATACTCTTCCCAGTCGCACTCGCAGCCTCAGCGTCGAATCACAGCCAATAGTCGACGGTCCCGTTCATAGACTGATCGCAATTCCTATGCTACACTGGCAGTACCTTATGCCCATCATGCAGATATGCAGTGCGGCTCTGCATCCGTCAGAGCAGTGCGGGCGCAGATCTGTCACTACCAAGATAAACTTACTCCCGGATCCGCCTGTTTCATAGCCCACCCAGTCTCAGGGCGTCGTACAATTACAGTTGTGGGCCCGAAACTCATTGACGGGATCGCAGCAAGTCCAAATCGGATTTGAGTCGGTTCATCGCCGAGTCGTCCCGCCTTCCGCAACGCGGTGAGAAAGTTGAAGCCTAACCCCGGGAGCGTGACGAGAGGAGCACCCCGGAAGCGTGACGAGAGGAGCTCCAGTGCCGCGATACAGAGTCCATCCATCGCGAAAGGGGATCCAAGTGAGAGTCGAGATCGAACCGGCTTGGATTCATTCTCATTACCTGCGCGGGAAGCGCGCAACAGGAGCCGTCGAGAATCGAGATTAAGCGACAACCTGGACTGTGCGATCCACGGAACGGTCGGCAGTGTGCTCCCAGTGTATGACGAGCAAACTCCGTCCATGAGCAATAAATATGAGGCGTGAGAACTATTATAGGATTGGTCAAGCTCGCTCCACAGAGTGGGTTTGGAGGCCATGGACATGTTGTCGATCAGTCGGTCGGCAGGAAAGAGGCGCAATAGTTAAGCCTAGTACATACCTACGGGAGATGAGCTAAACCAGCAACAACTCGGAAGTTGGAAGTTGAAGAACTCGTCACGTAAGCCAGTCAAGGAGCCTGCGGTAACGGCTACGTCCAGAGCCGAAGTCCAAGAAAGAGCCTGAAGTGAACTTGAAACCATAAAGTACGGGCTGAGGAACGGACCTGATATCTTGCAGTGTGCGAACGAGAAGTAGTATCAAGTCAGGACCGTGAGCTAGGAGTTGCATCGAACCCACAAGCGCAAGACGTTGCTTTGCTCATCTGCTAACGGCCCCGCCAGTGACGAAGATTGACGCACGCACGGCGACGGACTTGTTGAGAGTCGCCATGAGACCCGGGTCCGCCTCGAGCCCGTCTAAATCTTCATCTCCTCCGCGCGAGGGTTGTGAGTCTTGCGCACTCGAGGTTGCCGTCCATACCAAACGCCGTCCGCCGCTGCGCTGGGGGTGAAAGTCCCCTCGCTTGGGTAGTCCGTCGCGAGCCATACGGCGCCAACGGTTTGTGCGAGCAGATCGAGCAGGTTCGTGATGAGGGCAAACGTGGACATACCGAGCGCAGATGTATCAAGGTGCTTTCCCGGCCTCGCACTGCGCGCTCGCCGAACTTTAACGTTCGAGTTGCGTTTTTGGATTCTGGCTGCGTAAGACTCGCCGGAAGCGACTCCAGCACTGGCAGCAAGTTAAACTTGAGGTCTCGCAGCTAAGGGTACGTCTCGCGCGAAGGATCACAGTCGCGATCCCAGTGTATTGTAGTAAGAACAAGACCCGGTGCCTGTCGACGAGGAACACGAGACCGAGAGGCGGGATTCAAGAGACCCAGTCCGTCCGGATGTCGAACGGTGAACAACGACGTTTAAAGTTCAAAAGCAGAGCGTGATAAAGTCATATTCAACAGCCAGAAGCGAGGTGCACACGAGATATGTCAACACTGGCAGCCTGAGGGAACCAGTACTGCTGTATCCCACGCGATATATGGGAGCAGCACACCCTTGTCCTTGAAGGAGATGTTTCAGGCCTAAGAACCTGACGACGTAGAAATGCCATGCGCATCCAGCGGAAATGTCGCAGACAGAGGACGAGTATCACCTCGGATAGCACGCGTTGCGTCCCGCACGCTGGAGTCCGCGCTACAAAGGTTATTACTGCGCAGGCCGGGCTTAGAGTCACTGTCGTACGATTCGAGTTACTGATGTCGAATACGTGAGGAATCGCCAGAAAGTAGCCAAGAATTGGGACGCAAGCTAAGTTATGGGACGACGAGGGATTTGGCGATGGTCGATATCGTGCAGAAGAGCGAAGTTATGGCGGGCGGGCGGACGATTCATGCTGCGATGGTGGTGGAAAGATGACAACCTGCGAACAGAATCCGGGCAAGGACCCGGACCAAGTCGGCCGAGCGGTGCCCGCTCTCTTTCCTGCCTTCCTCACTCGAACTCGAACTCCTTCGCGCGCGTCGTCGAAGAGGAAGCCGCAGGACGTGTTCAGCGACGACGAGGTCCATTCCAGCCTATCTTCTCCGCGTTGGGACTTCTCCCTGCCGTCCATGCTCGTCGTCTTCCTGCATCTGCTCGCCGCACAACCTGAGCTTCTTTGCTTCGTTGTCCTTGAGCGCGCCCGCTCTTCCAGTTCGGCAGCTTTTGCTAGTACCAGCTTGATTACTTGCGCATCCGTGACGTTGTAGGCCGAAGATCGAAGTCGAAGCGCAAGGCGAGGGATGACAGAAGAAGACGACGTGTCGGATGGTGCGCTTTTGGACAAAGGAACATGCTCGTGCGCTCTTAGACTCTAGACGCGAACCCACATCCTTTTGCCCAGAGCGTTCTGCGACGCCTACCAGGTCGAATCGAGCTTCGCTGCAATCACAGCTCGCTGCGCTTGACATTGAGCTCGAACGTGAAGACCCCGACAGTCGCACCTTGACGGTCTACGCTCGCCCAACATTGAGTAGACTTGGTCGCTTCCGCGACCTTGATCGGGGACCCGGTGTCCTTCGCGTGCACCCAATACATACATGACTTACTAGCTGCCAGTACACGAGCTGACCCTAGCTAATTCTCGTCCTGGCGCGCAGATGCGGCATCCTTGACTCGACGCATCGCCCAGTGCGTACAGAGCTTTCCTTTTCTCGCTGGCGCCTCGTATAAGCTGACGTACTGCTTCCAGCCTTCCAGACGTCGCGTTGTCCATCGCCTGTAGGCTGCGCCGCGAGCGAGCGCCCAAACACACCCTCTTCCCGACAGAACAGACCTCCCTCGAGATCAACTCGCTCTGGGAGGGCATCGGCTTCTACACCACTCACCCATCCTCGCTTCGATATCTCTGCCAAGTTCTCATCTGGTCGACGCGCGCCGGTCAAGGTCCTCTGGCGCAACGAACATCCATAACAAGCCTACTCGAACTATTCCAAGACCGCTGTGCTCATCCTACTGTAGGAACAGCGTGTGCGGGCGAACGTGCCGACGGGAGACGTGCATTCATAAGTACCTCCGTAGATGCGATAGAGGTCTGCTGGGGCCGTACTCAGCCGGAATTAATACTGAATTTTTCGTAGTCACAAACGGGACTACTGTACATGCAATCCGCCGCAAGCAATGAGATGAAAAATGGTTCGCTCGGCAGTTCGGAGATTTCGCGTGTTGTTTCGTTCTCGAGCCGTCTATACGTACTCGCAGTCCGGGTTGTCCCAACGTTCTCTGCAATGTGACGTGCCGTTAGGGTCGGTATGCCGATGCCATCGCGTACGGTTAACGCACTCTTCCTCAACTCGTGGGTCCTTGAACGTCATCCACTCGATCAACACGAGATTGCCGTCTTTCTTGCTGCCGAACGACACGTTGCCCTTGAACACAAGAGCCAACGTGCTAGCCTTGAACTCTTGAACTTGTGGGTTATCAGGGAACAGGTCGAAGCTGGTCCCGTCGGCTTTTTTGTAACCTTCAGAGGCGGTCTCAAGGACGTCATCGGGGCTGCTGAAGTGCGTTACGACAGCAAGGCAACGCTAAGTTACAAATAACTGTCAGCAGAGCTTGAAGTGTCCAGGAATTGAGAAACTGGCCCATTCGATCCCATCTTTGGTCTTGCAGCCTAGACTCAGTGGCCCTGCCAGTGGCCCTTCGAACTTGGCGGCTTCCCACAAGGGCTTTGCGGCAGCTTCGGTGTATTGTATGTAGGAATCCTCCTCAGTATCGCCGTCCTCTTGCTCGACTTCCAGGTGTTGAAGGAGCTTTGGAATATCGTCGTGTCTGACGGTCCATCCAGTCATGAGAGTGAACTCGAGATCGGACATGCTGAACGGCGGGAGTGACAGGTTCGAGGAGATGATCGAAGGGAATTGTGTTCCAACATCCGGCGACGCGCTTCCTTATATATGAAAAGCCCTGTGAAGTGGCAGTGCGTCTGCTTGCTTCGCTGCGGCCAGTCCAGCCGAAAAATGATGTACTCATGACGTCTCAGCACACGAGTTTACAGCGCTGCGCAAGGGTGGGCGGACAACTCGAGCTGTGGTGGTGGTGGAAAGAGGACAACCTGCGAACTCCGGGTACAGAACCAGAGGACTCGGTCCACGGAATTCGAGCGGCGCCCGCGCGTTCTCTCCTTCCTCCACACTCGAACTCGAACTTCGCACGCGCCGTTGAAGGGAAAAGCGTAGGACGTGTCCAGGTCAAGTCCAAGTGCGTGTTCACATTCTCCGAGTCGTGTGCTCTCCCTGCCATCCGCGCTCTGCTCGTCGTCTTCCTGCATCTGCTCGGCGCACAAGCAGCTCCTTGGCGTCCTCGCTTCGCTGCTCTTCAACGTGCTGCTCGCCCAGTTCAATTGCTTCTGCTAGTGCCAGCTTGATCTCTTACGAAGTTTGTGACGTTGTAGGATGGCAAGTCGAAGCGCGGGGCGAAGGATTTCAGCGACGACAAGGAAGATCTGATGGTGCGCTCTTTGGACGAAGGATCACGCTCGTGCGCTCTTTAACGCGCTTGCTCGCCCATGCTAACGTTCCCTTTGCTCAGAGCCATCTACGACGCCTATCTTGGTGCAGTCAGTGAAGAGCTCGACAGTCGCGCTCCGGCGGTGTACGCTTGCCTAACATCAAGCATACTTTGTCACTTCCGCGACTTCGATCGGGGACCCTAGTGTCCTTCGCATGCACGCGTACGTACACGTCTTACTAGTCAGTACACGAGCTGACCCTAGCTCATTCTCCTCCTGGCGCAGCTCAAAGGAACCGCGGAACTCTCGACTCGACGCGTCTTACTTCCCGCCAGTACGTACGCAGCTTTGATTCGCTTGCTGGCGCTCATGCATTTGCCATTTCCGCTGTGTAATGCGCCCACGAGCTCATAGCGTGTACGGCGCGATAGTGACGACACATTCTGCTCAGGTCCAGGACCGCAACACTGGCTCAGCGAACCCATCGGCGGATGAGCGCTATCTTCTTTGACTCGCACCCATGTATAGCCTGACTTACTCCTTCCAGATGTCGCGTCGTCCGTCGTCTCTGGGCTGTGAGCGAGCGCTTCAAGCACACCCTCTCCGTGACAGAGTAACCCTCCCTCCCAGGTCGGCTATCTCTTGGAGGGCATGAGTCGGCTTCGGCACGTCGCTCTCCCATCTTCGCTTCGAGATCTACTACTACTACTACTACTACGACTGCCAATTTCTTCTACTCGACGCGCGCCGGCTGTTCTAGACTAAGAAGTGCTCGAATTTAGACTTGTGGAACTCAATCGCTTCATCGCAGGATCGAAACAGCACAATCTAGTTCATAAAGGGGGTTGACACCAGCACATTGCTTTTGGGCAGTCGACAATCGCCATCCTACGTCTCACACGGTACCGCATTCTCGATCACATACGATTCGAAGTTAGGTCTCGGTGCTCCCCGTCTGAATCTGCATGAATCCCTTTAGTACAGTATGACCTGAGAGGATGAACGTCGGATGAGCGTACCTGCCCCATATCTTCATCTGGTCCGGGTCGTGGAAGGTCGCCCAGAATATCTTGTTATCTTTGAAGGCATTGTCCTTTCCGAAGACTTTGGCGAATATTTCGTCCTTGACCTCGCCAGCTTCGGTCGCAAGTTCCTTATCGAGCGACTCGGACGCGCCGTTCTGAAGCTTGCGCTTGACGCCGTCCTTGGTGTCGAGTAGATGTTCTGTGAACTCTTTCCTCACCACTGGTAAAACGATCTGCAATGAATGAATGTGAGACTGTGACACAAACCATGAGAAGATGGGCGACGAACATATTCGAGGGCATCTCCGGACCGAGAGAAAACGTCAGGGGCCAAGTCGTCGTTTTGAGGCAATACGTCCAGGGCGTGCATCACAAATGAAATGTGGGGCTTTGCAGCATAGACTGGGACTTTGCAGTTTGCGCAGCTCTCCTGGATCTCGGCGGATTGAGTGAAGTCGAACGCCCAGCCCGCGATTATACACCACGGTTTGTCCCACTCTTTTGGGAACGGGAACGGTAGATCGGTTGCGAGGGACATGTCGAAGCGTTTGACTCGCGGGGAGATAATGGTACAGACTCGAGGGAGATGAGGTACAGTACCGGTGATGTAGCGGCAAGCGGCGGACCAGGGGTTTATATACCTGAACTGCTGCGGCTGTGTTGCGGCTGTGTAGCACGCTGCTTCTCGCAAGAACGAGCATGATACACCGGTTGGTTCTGACAGCCGTTTTCAAAAATGAAGCAACATTTGCGCTTGCGCGGGGTGGATTTGCGCTCCACTTTGACAACGCTCGACGAGGGTAAACATAAGCGGAACGTCGCGCTCTGCGTCCTGTATTTCGTCTGCTGCTGAAGCCGGGTTCAAAATGTGAACTGAGAACACGCCAGTACTGACCCGTAGCTCTTTGCGCAGGTCCTGGAGTGCGAATTCTGTGTGAGAGTATGTGTCGATGCAATGCTTACTAGACCCGACCCATTCTAAAGCTGTACCAGACGTCAAACCAGCTCCACTTCACCGCCAGTGCAATGTTGCTTCATTTTTTAAAACGGCTGGAAACGACGGCCGAACTACCGCAAGCCGCGTATCGACGTCCTTAGACTAGTATGCTTCGAGTAATCCTCAGCCGCGGTACATACGTGCGACGAAAAAGAGAAGAGACCGAGCGAGTAGACCGCCAAAGAATGGGTATTGATCGTAATACGACGAGCAAGTTGGGTAGCAGGCGGGCGCGTGTGCGTGTGCGCGGCGAGTCAAGCACCTAGCAGGCCTGGCCCGCCACGTGCTGTGCGCAGGACGGGTCTTACGTCGGGCGGAATGGTAACCCTGCGTCAGGCAACGCGGCGCGCAAGCGGCCTCATCAAGTTGGGGGCAGAATGGCAAGCGAGAGACCGAGCGTAGCGGGCGTAACGAGCACGAACGGCGACGGCAGCACCGTCATACGTCTAGACGCTGGCGTTGCTCAGTGCAGACAGCGAGCTCGTTGGGCGTGTTGGGTGGGAGTCCAGTCGATGTTGAAGGTTGAGTCCATGATCAGCCAGGGAATGGCAAGACCCAAGGCGTTCTGAGCTGGAGCTGTACGCAAGCTGCGCCCAACAAGAGTCAAGACTGAAGGCTCCCAGTCACCCTTGTACGGTTCGAGTTGCTTATGTGGAATACGTGAGGAATCATGAGGACGTACTCAAGCATTAATTTTCCCAGGGCAATAGGCGCACTTGAAGAGTAGGTTACGAGCCAGACGATTGATAGCTGATCAGGCGGACACCGGCGCGCGGGGCGGGCGATTCGAGCATGTGGTGGTGGAAGGAGGACAACCTCCGAGTCCGTCAGGACCCGAGGACCCGGAACTCTCCTTCCTTCCTCCGTCTCAAACTTCGCGCGCGCGAACCCAGCCCAGTCTATGTGCCTAAGAGCAAGGCGCATGACTTGTTCAGCAACGACGAAGTCAAGTCAAAGTACGTGTCTGCTTTCCCCGCGTCTGCTTAAGACGTTTTTGCTCTCTGCTCGTCGCGCCTAGGAGCTCGACTTCGTCTTCACTCTTCTACTCACTGGGAACATCCCGCTAGGCTGCACGTTCTGCGCACGCGCTCATGACGCATATTTGGCGTCATAGGACGAAGAGCAAGTCGAAGCGTAAAGCGAAGGATGATAGCGACGAGGAGGAAGACGACGTCGTGTCTGACAGTTCGCTTCTTCTTACCTTGTCCCGAAAATCAAAATGCTCGCGCCTCCGCCGTGCTCTATCCTCCCTGTGCACGTCCACTTCCGCCGCTCGTCCGGACACTGTCTATGCAGGCCGCACACAGCTCGAATCGCACGACACGTCGAAGACCATAGACAGAGGCAGCTGTACGCGTTGTATTTCGGTCGACCACACCAAAGGCGCCGTGCCGGAAACGAGGATGACGAGATCGCACTCTTCCTTCCCTTCGGCGCTCACCTTCGTCAGCATGCGCTCCTCGCCTTCACTCCGTACTCGTGACTCGCTTCAGCGCTGCACGGATACTGTTGCTTCTATCACAGCCCAGCGCGTTCTTTCCCGGTTGCCCTACTTCACCTATACGCATCCGTCCGCAATACCTCCGCGTGCAGTACCCCATCTGGCTTGACCCGTCGTCCGCGTACTCACAACCACATCCTATGGCCGCTGGGCGTACGCAACAGAGCCCGCGTCTTCGCCTTCGCAGCAGATCGGCGACATGCCTCATTCGAACGCCGTAATTGTGACCTGTGATGCGCGGCGTTTCCGTTGCCCGTGTCGTCTAGGGCTCGCGCTGGCACGTTGACTGGGCAAGAAACTCGGATGCGTCGCTAAGTTGTGGAGACCTTCCGTTCCGGCTCACCTATATGAGACTGCAAGCTCGCCTAGTAAAGAGTTCAACTACTGTACTACTACCTACAACACGGACGGATGCGTTTGTTCTCGCGGCTACCGATGCAGAATTTTGCGGTGCTAAGACTCAGAGGCGGAAACCGGCAAGCAGTCTTCCAGTGGCTGCGTATAGCTGCTATATTACGCAGGTCCCTGACTCGTATCGCTGTCACTGTCAGGGTATCGAGACTTTACCATCGATGCAGACCAGACACGGACAGACTCGGATCTCTCGACCACACGGTTAGATCTATATACTGGTACATTGCGTGTCAAGCAAGCATCTACTTCTGTTCAGGACCAGTCGCGGCATTGGCGCCGCTCGTCGACCCAGTCTCCGCATCCGAAGAACCGTACTCGTCCTCGAGCTCTTCGTCCGAGTCGACGGGGCTGGAGCGCAAGCGTCAGATCCAAGCTTGCCAAGATTTTGCTGACGTACGGGTCCCAATTGCCAGGCTGAATTGGATCCTGGAACGTCACCCATTTGATCTTGTGCTCAGGGTCGCTGCCGAACGATTCCGTGCCCCCAAAGACTTTCTTGAACACCTCATCCTTCAGCTGTTCAGCTTCGTCATCCAGTTGTACATGGATGCGTTCTCCGTCCGCATTCAGCATCCCTTCGGCATCGGGTTTGGCATTCACCCTCCTCCCGCTCGCAATCGCTATGATAACCTGCGAGAGGCGTCAATACTCTAGTCACGGTAAAGGTGTAACGTTCTGCCATACGGCGCACCCATAGCTCCTTGTGATAGATAGATGAAGGGCATACATCGGGGAAGACGATTTTACGCTCCATGACGCGGTCGATATAGCCAGTCAGATACGAGATTTGATCGTTTTGGATTTGGAGCTCGACCGGGATCTGCACCGCCGTGTTCGCCTTTTCCGCCAACGTCGCGTCCTGGGCGTTCGCTGTGTCCTTCGCCGTCAGATTGGCAACGAATGTTCCTAGGTGTTCAAGTTTGAACGCCCAGCCAGAGATGACATCCCATAACGGTTGTGCAGACATCTTGCAGGTGTGAGCGGAGAAAGAGGCGCGCCAAACAGTCAGACCAATCAGTCGCGGCTCCGTCCGGACAAGTTCCGTCTCTTCCTTTCCCGCCATCATCATGGTCAGGACGTATCGACCTCGTATGAGCAAAGGCTGACCAATACTAGCAGGACTATGAACACGGCCGGAGCAACAATGCGGCTGAGCAGTATCCCGCAGGTGTGCTGTTTCCACGACGTTCCCTCGAATGTACTGACACGCTGCAGCGATGGACTACAAGCTACCGCCCGAAGAGCTGGACACGGAATTCAAGAAGGAGTCTCCACCTGACGCTGAGATAGGGCGCGAGATGGACGATGCGGCACGCGTGTGGAAAGTTTATCGCAAAGAGGCGAACGCTCACGACAGCGCGTTGCTCGATGGGTGGAGTAGCACCTTGGATATCCTGCTAATCTTCGTAAGTGATAACGTATGCTGTATTATGCATGCTCACAGCCATCTAGGCTGGTCTTTTCTCTGCCGTTGCGACGGCTTTTGTTATCGAGAGCTATCAGCTCTTACAGCCCGACAGCGCGGCGTACACGGCTGCTGCGTTGTATATTCTCGTCTCGGCGACGAACCACTCTACTGGT
This sequence comes from Exidia glandulosa HHB12029, assembly GCA_001632375.1. NCBI lineage: Eukaryota > Fungi > Basidiomycota > Agaricomycetes > Auriculariales > Exidiaceae > Exidia > Exidia glandulosa. Next base: position 747 of record KV426270.1, on the reverse strand, counting down.
ATCGTGCTTCCTGGTCCGCCTGATCTTCAGTATGCGTCGTCGCTTGCGCGTTGGATCAACGGCTTGTGGTTCACGAGCATTTTGCTCTCGCTCATCGTCGCACTGCTCAGCATCCTCGTGAAGCAGTGGATTACGGAGTACCGTGCGCGAAACCTCGCGTCCGCGAGGAGTCCTCGCGACTGGGCGCACAGGCACGAAGTGTACTCCCAAGCGCTTCATGCGTGGCCCGTCGCCGAACTGGTCTCGCTGCTCCCAGTGATGCTTCATCTGTCCTTGTTCTTGTTCTTTGCTGGAGTTGTCGCATTCGTGTGGACGTTGGATATGGCGATTGGGGTCTGGATAATCGTGCTCGGGGCCTCGCTTGCTGTCTTCTACATCGGGTGCACTCTAGTGCCGCTCTGGATCCCGCAGTGCCCAACGTCTACGCCGCTCGTGTATCACATTCGAAGGGGCATCATCTCGCTCCAACTCGTCTTTCTGCGCACTTGTTTGGCATCACTGCCTCTCGTCGCTAAAGCTCGAGACCTGCTCATGCCGCGATTTATGACTAGACAGCAGCAATCTGGTTCGACACGAGCCTCCCACGCCGTTTAAATACTGCCGGTTCACGTGTCAGCGCCTATCATTCACTTGGAGGCGCACTCCCGCTTAAACTTCTGTAAAAATCCGGGATGCTCCTGAGCGCTCAGGCTGCTCAGGAGCCGCCAAAGCACCTCGTCCACCTCTTGCTCACTGAGCGCTCCTGAG